>JH814838.1:21568-74904 GCA_000296255.1 Omphalotus olearius VT 653.13
GGATCGCAGAACAGCAGTGCTCAAGATTGGCAGAAAAGCGTCTGAATGGTCTAGTTTAAGTCCACTCAGCTCAGCCAGTGACGAAATCATAAAAAGACGACTGAACCTTTCTGCATTTTTAACACTGTTTGCACAAGACTCCACGCAACCTTTCTGACAGACGGCTGACCGGCCCCGAAACATTCGACGCTAGCCGGTAAAAATGGGCATGTGTCCGAATAATAAAGAGCCGACCACAAAGTAGGATTGGTGAAGAACACCACTGAGTCCTCGGTGCATTCCTTGCCAAGATGATCTGCACGATATCTGTCAATATCCGCTTTAACTTCAATGGACAAAATGGCCTACCCAGCGCCCATCTGATGGAACCAAAAGCGCCAATACGTATCCTTGCTTTCCTATCAGATTCACTCTCTTCATCAGCTTCGGCTTTCGAGCGAGATTCTGTCTCCAAAAGTTCATTTCGCACTGGTGCGGAGCGACCTCCAGGACCCTTTCTCTGCGCAGGTGGCGGTGCCTGAGGAGTAACCGGATTGATGTGATTGTATACGCCACTAGGATCCAGAGCAGCACGATGAAGAAAAGATTGAAGTAATTTGATAGTATTCTCGGATCCAGTGAGAGATTTGACTAGTTTGCTCCATGATTCTCCAGCTACGGTCGCCACGCTTTTGTCAATGTCATGCACCGCGATACTCCAAGTTCCGATAATGTTGGAGACTTGATCTTCTTCCACGGCTTCAAATACAGAAAAAAGTATCTGATCTCGGATTAAGGGAATGCGGAGGAAACAATCATGCACAGTGGCAGCTAAGAACCGGATGCGCCTTGAGTGATGTATGAAGAGAACCGGAAGATGATGTAGCTGTCAGCGTTATCAGTGCGAAGACCACCCCACACCACGAAACACTCACCCAGACGGGTAGCATATCAAGCAACGCGTATTCATTCTCATCTTGCTCTTTGAGCACCTTTTCCACCCATCCTACTTGAAGCTCTTCCAATGCTCGAATCTTCGTGACCACGGACTTCTTTGCCAGATTTCTGAGAACAACAAGAAGCTCTGGGGGAAGCCGATGCATGAGACCAGTCGTTTCCAAAGGATCAGGTCTGATTGGCGCTGGTTTGATTGGTGCGATGTATACTTTTTGGCGTGGTTCCTTTTTGGCGATCTTCTTCCCTTTCTCCTTATTCTTAGGCTTCTTCTCTCTTGGAATGGGCTCCTCTGCGCCGTTGGCCACGGCGGCTCTTCGCGCATGTTTCTTTCGCGTCCCCGAAGATGCAGAAGACTTGGTACCACCCTTCGCCATAAGAGAAGTGAAATGAAATCAGATATGGGTCAATAATTGGCGTATTTTCTGTCAAGGGACTCAGCACGAATGTCTCGTCGTAGATTGAACTCGGCGATTGACGAACCCAGATGTAGATTGATACGATCAGCACATCTATTTAGTTTGAAGGCTCCACGATGCCTTCAGCGTATTTCAAGGATTGCAAGATAATTGCAGCAGAGAGGGGCTGTTGCGCAAAGTTTTGGCTTTTCGTCTGAGATGTGTTGGTAATAGTAATACGAGTGAGTCATCATCATGTGTCACGAGATCCCTGGAGAAAATATCCTCCCGGTATCCACCGGGCCGGATATTCTTGACTTAAAAGCTTTCTGGTCAACTTCGCGTGAGTGAATTGCCCCAGAAATTGGCGATATCTGCGTTCTCTTCTCGTTCCGAATCATGTCTTCTGATGGGTCAATACCAAAACTCTCCTTTAGCAATGTACAAACGCGCCTGACTACCATCTCCTCCCATCTCAGGAGCAAGAAACCTCGTGTCGTTGTTTGCAGAGACCTTGGACCGGATGTAATGCCTCTGCTAACGAGCAGAAACGATATTGAGGTGTGTTATGTTAAATATGTTGCGTCTGTTAGAGCTAATGAGTTTCGTGAAAGGTCGTGTTGTGGGGAGAAGATAGTGTTTGTGATCGTCAGTGGTTGCTTGAGAATGCACAAGGGGCCGCTGGAATCGTTATAGTTTTCTCCGAGCTGGTGAGTCCAAAAACATTATCGCTTTCAAATGACCCTTTTGTGATCGAACCTCGTAGGTGAATGATGAACTACTCGAAGCCGGTGTGTTTGTATTTCACGAAGTATGAAAACCAAGCGATTGAGCGCGGGAAGGACAGCCGGTCCAAGCCTCCGAGTTGTTTCCACCATGTCTGTGGGATATGGTAAGACTGTGTTTCTTGATCTCTGATTATACCCCATATCTTCTTTATCAGAGCACATCCGCCTTCCCGAGCTCGCCAAACGCAACATTAGATTAGGATACACCCCTGACGTTTTGACTGATGCCGGTATGTCATTCAGTGCCAGCTAAACACTGAAAGCTCATAAATTAATGAAGTGGCGGACATTTCAATTATGCTTGCCCTCATGGCTGGACGAAATGCCAACGAGACCATGAGCATCGTGAGGGAGGGTAAAGTACATCTACGTCATTTACCGGCTTTCCCATCCGTGCTCACCACTAGATTATCATAGTGGCCAAAATTCATTTGGGCTCCGTTTGCAATGTGCGGTCCCCAGCTCAGTACTACCCCAAACTCTCCATCTCGTACCGCCGGTTTTCTTGGGTTTGGCCGTATATCTCAGGCCACTTTGGCTCGTCTAATTCCATTCGGCATAACGGACTGCATATACTCTTCAAACCCCTCTTCACCTCCAAAGATAGATCGTGACGAGAACCTTCTCAAGCAGCATCAGCCGCAACTGAAATCTCTCCGAGGAGTCGATATGGATACCCTCGCGCGCGAAAGTGACGTACTCTTTGTGCTCGCACCTGGGGGACCTAAAACAAGGCACCTAGTCAACGAGGAGTTTCTCAAGAAGATGAAAAGGCACAGTGTGCTCGTCAACACCGGAAGAGGTACCGTGGTCGATTCAGATGCGCTGGCGAAGGCCCTCCGAGAGAAGTGGATATGGGGAGCCGGTATTGACGTTGTCGAAGGAGAACCAGATATCCCAGAAAATCATGTTTTGCTTACAGAACCAAGGTTTGTCGTGGTCCTCAATTATATTCTTGATGCTCATGACATAGCCCGTGTAGATGCAATGTCTTGCCTCACATAGGAAGTGCCTCGTTCGAGACTCGTCTGGCTATGGCGACTCTGGCTGTTAACAACTGCCTTGCTGGAATCGCCGGGGAGGCCATGCCTGCGGAACTCGATGTGAAAGCATATGTTTGAATGGCAGGTAAATGAAGATGTAGAATAAATATACAATGAGGATTTCTAAATCTGTGGTTTTCTTTCCAATGTTTATGAGTAAAACTGCTAAACAAGACCTAGACCTGTGTTGGTGACAAGTGTTGAATATATCAGCTCTAACCCATTCTGTAAGAACAGGCTTCGTTTCTTGACGCCACAGTACCTCTGGTCTCGCCTTCACCCTTCACTCACTACTTACAACAGTGAGTCCTCGCGACTTCAAGCTTCAACATTTGTCACTGGGTTATAGCTTCCATCATACAGGAGGGGCAGAGGTTCCACGTCTGCGACAGACTATTGAACAGAAAGAAGAACATTGAAAACTATCGAAACTACCTTCCAGTTTTCATATTGTATGGCCAACCCAGACCTTTCCAAAATCCTCGTTCCTTCCCTGTATGCTAAGATCCTTGCCGTTCACTCCTTGGGAGGGTGCGGTAGACATGTCGTTCGCCAGCCAGTTCTATTTCCGTGGTGTTCCAGAAATTCCCATCCGGTCTACGACACCATGCACCACCAAGCATTGAAACCACTGTCCGTACTCTGTCCCTCGATACCCGACCTCGTGTCCTACCTCCCTGACCCCAGAAAACCGGAGTACCCTGAACACGCGCTAGCCTTGATTCTACTTCTTGACCAGGGTCCACACGCACCCTGTATACAGGGCTTGGACATACGACTTTTTCGACGTCACGAACAGACAATTGGTGAAAACTCTGCTTTCGTCGGACACCTTTCCTGATCCCATTGAGCATTGGACGAACCTTGGCTACTCTTTTGAAGATGCAATGGTTCGCAAGCTCTGGCTATACGATCCATTGATCCATTCAGGAGAACTGGAAGACCACGCGCTGGTTGCGTCCAAGATCGAGGAAATGAGACGAGACGTAGAGGTTCATGCAGGTAAAGAAGATCCGTGGAGAAAGACACGAGATGAAGATGCGAGCGATACCACACTCTTTGCAAAATTGATTCGCGGAGGCCCTCCGGAGACCTTTGACGAATTCTTCTTTTGGCTTTTCAGGGTCTTCGACGCGCACCTTCCCATAATTGCAGAGTATGGCAGATATCCTTACAGAAACAGTGCCCAAGGCAGGGATACAACAGAGGCCGAGAAGGAGTATCTTAAGTTGACGAGGAATTTCGGACAGCCAGTCTTGACGGAGGCACAGGCTGAGAAATTGAAGATGCAAAAGCGAGCTGGGGTTTGGGAAGACCTTTCTGACAGAGGACCATGGTGAAGAAGCTGACAGTGTCCTGGGCCCTGGCTCCCTAGTCTCTGAGAAGACATGTATATTAGCGGGACTTGCTGTGAACAGAAGCCTTTTCGTAAGTACTAGGAGTGACACGGCTGAGATTTGAGATGGCGTTCATCGAATTCAGAATCACAGGAAAATTTCTGAAGAGTCACGTGCTCGAGCTTAGAATTTACGCGCCAAAATTTTCTTCGAATTTGACGCGTTCCAAACTTTTTCTTGCTTCTGTACCACCATCACTATCCTCCCACTTCCATCCTCACAGCACGGAACATGACGAAATACATTCTTGTCTCTGGGGGTGTGGTCAGTGGTATCGGGAAGGGTGTCATAGGTACTCAATCGATCCCGTTTCATCAAGTCGTCATCTAAAAAGCAACATAATTCTTAGCATCCTCGACGGGCCTTCTGTTGAAAACATCAGGCTTGAAAGTCACTGCGATTAAGATAGATCCGTACATGAACATAGATGCTGGAACTATGCGACCCCAAGAACATGGTGAAGTCCTCTGCATGATCTGCATGCACTTATCGATTGACCATCTTGCAGGCGAAGTTTACGTTTTGAATGATGGAGGGGAAGTCGATCTAGACCTGGGAAACTATGAGAGATATCTAAACGTCACTCTTTCAAGAGACAACAACATTACGACTGGAAAAATTTACAGAGAAGTGATAGAAAAAGAGGTGTGCCCTAATAACCAGCCGCTTTCGCTTGAAACTCATTCTATTCAATCAGCGTAAAGGAGAGTACCTTGGCAAGACCGTCCAGGTCAGTGCAGCTCCATAAAGGCAGGCCATTCTCCTGAACGTTCTAATCTAGATTGTCCCTCACATCACGAATGAGATTCAAGACTGGATTGAAAGGGTCTCAAAAATTCCAGTGGATGAGACTGGTGAACAACCCGATGTGTGTATTGTAGAGGTGCGCTTCTTCCCCTCATGATATCTTTTCGCTTCTCAACCTTGTACTTAGCTTGGTGGAACAGTCGGAGACATCGAGTCTGCGCCTTTCGTCGAGGCCATGCGTCAATTCCAATTTCGTGTCGGTCACGAAAATTTCGCGCTGATTCACGTCTCCCTTGTGCCTGACATGCATGGCGAACAAAAAACAAAACCAACCCAGACCACGGTCCACTCATTGCGCGGACTTGGCTTGCTTCCGGATCTTATTGCATGCCGACTCCTCGTCCCTCAACCTCTCCGTCCTGATACGAAGAGCAAAATTTCCATGTTCTGTCACGTCGCTGCGGAACAAGTATTTGGCGTGCATGACGTCTCATCCGTCTATCATGTCCCGCTCCTCCTACAATCTCAAGGCATCGTCGAGTATCTCACCAAACGCCTCAACTTAGGCAACATCAAGATTACGGAAGAGATGAAACAACGGGGCTTGTCACTGTCGCAGAGATGGCGAGATATGACCTCAAGGTGCGCTTCCGACTTGTAGTCATGTTGCTCCTAACCCTAATATTATACAGACAAGAACGCGTCTTCGACACAGTCAATATTGTGTTGGTTGGAAAATACACTGACCTCAAGGACTCCTACATGTCCGTTATCAAGTCTTTGGAACATTCGGCTTTCCGAGTTCAGCGAAAGCTGACTTTACAGGTCAGTTAGTTAGTGAATCGTTTTACGAAATGGACCGTTAAATTTGCTTTCTAGTGGGTGGAGTCCTCCGACCTGGAACCAGAAGTGCAAGAATCCTGTCCTGCTAAATACCACGATGCCTGGCGAGCAGTTGTTGGCGCTGGGTACGTTATCAGTCGTTGTGTACTACTATTATCTCTGACTTCCCATCTTATAGAGGAATCCTTGTGCCAGGGGGTTTCGGGAATCGCGGTATCGAAGGAATGCTCCTCGCCATCAAATACGCCCGCGAACAAAAAATACCCTATCTTGGAATCTGCTTAGGATTTCAATTGGCAGTCATCGAATGGTCTCGGAATGTCCTTGGGATACCCGACGCGACCTCCACGGAATTTGACCAGGATACCAAAAACCCCGCTATCATTTTTATGCCTGAAATCTCCAAGACTCACATGGGAGGTACCATGCGACTTGGATTACGGCCTACCGTGTTTGAACCGGGCACTGACGCTTGGTCGAAAGCGAGGAAGTTATATGGCGGTGCGGAGAAGATTTGGGAGAGGCATCGTCATCGATATGAGGTCAATCCAGAATGGGTCGAAAAGCTTATTAAAAGTGGCCTATCGTTCGTTGGGAAGGACGAAAAAGGCGAAAGAATGCAGGTGCTGGAACTCAAAGGTACGTCAAGCTAATTCTTGTTTCCGCCGTGGTGATATGAACGTTTGCGCTCTGTTAGGGCATCCATTCTTCATGGGTCTTCAAGCTCACCCAGAGTTCTGCACTCGGCCACTGAATCCTTCGCCTCCTTTCCTTGGCTTTGTCGCCGCGTCGTCTGGCCCTTCAGTTCTTCAAGAGCAGATTGCCGTCCAACTTCAGAGTTTCGCCCCTCCTCACCCGGAGGACGCCATGGTCTGTGAATCGGAATTGCGGTATGGACAACCACTTCCCCATGGGAAGGACCAGGTTCTGGTCAATGGGACCGAGTAGACGGAACTCGCAAAGAGGGATGATCTTTCAATCAACTAATTTTTCTATCGTGCTATACCTGTATTTCTGAATGCATGCATCACATATAGAATACATACTACACACCACTTCCACGTACTTAATGTCCAATGACTCTGTATCTTTAGTCCCGTTGTATCATAGAGTACTATAGTATCTTACCCTCCCCGGTAGTCCAATAATTACGTAATCATTCCCTAACTCCCCGCAATCAGGATTGTCGTCTGTGTACCGATTGACGGAGTGGAAGCTTTGTTCTGTACAGTAGATCGAGCATCGATTGAAGCGCATAATTAACAATGATTTTACCTAGTGCCCAAAAGGCAAAAATCCATGTATGTATTCCGGGTTAAAAAAATCATGTTCACTGGCTCAAGACTACAGCTAGCAATCTTTAAATTATTTTGTGAGTATGAGTCGGTAATCTATGACATGTGAATAACACCGATCTGTACTATAAGCAAATGATAAACAAACTGCGTATACCTCTCGACTAGAATCCTCCATCAGCTTCCTTCATCGAAACTCCCAAACCCCAAACCTTTCAACAGAGCCATCATCATTTCTCGGCCTCCCACTGCTTCTTAGGCCTGTCACTGTATTGACGACCACCGTCATTTCTCGACTCCCACCTAGGTCTATCACTGGACTGATGGCGAGCATTTCTGTCGCCCCACGGCCGCCTAGGTCTATCATTGGATTGATGGTCAGCACTGTCACCATACTGTCGCCTAGGTTTATCACTGGATTGATAGCCAGCACTGTCACCATACTGTCGCCTGGGTCTATCATTGAATTGACGGTCAGAACTGTCCCCATACTGTCGCCTCGGTCTGAAACCGGAGCTGCTATCGTTATTCCCCGACTCAAAATCCGTCCGCCTAGGTTTAGCGCCGTATCTTTGCCCTCTATATTCTTGGATACTGGGGTCGTAGGAGTCGGTACCATCAGCCCTGCGTACGGTTCCTTTATTCCTCTGCAGTCCTCTCCCCATCCAATGTGCGCTCGAATTTCTGCTATTTACCCTGTCTTCACGTTGCAGCCCAAAATGTTTTGTTCTTCCATCCGAGAAACCGAGCTGAGAGAGGAACCGTTCGGAAACGTGAGGCGGTACATCCTGCCCCATTGCTTCAGTTGTCCAGGCCTTGAGACCTTCTAAGACGACATTCTTCTGCACACGCAGTTCCGGAGTTTTGGCCAAGTAATAACCGATAAGGGAAAGGAAGGTCTCGCGAATGGCTTCTGGGTCGAACTGTCCTAAGAGCCCCGTGGCTACGGTTTCATGGTCGTTGAGCAGCGGTGTATACGGATGGTTGCGCTTCTTTCCTTCCTTGGGAGGAGCGTTCTGGTCATAGGTTTCTGCGAGATCCTTGAGTTGAGCTTGCAGCTCTGACACTGTTAGAGGCTTCAAGGGTACATCGGTGAGCTGCCAAGAGATAAAGCCTATCTCCCATGGTAATAACACGATATCACCACGACCAGAGGTAAGCGCGCGACCAGTTCGACCAACACGATGGACATACTGCTCCGTACTGGAGGGTATACCGACCTGGATAACCCGACTAACGCCAGGATAGTCAACCCCACGGGCAGATACGTCTGAAGTAATGAGAATGGAAGCGCTGGATTTATCTGAACGGAAACGAGCGGAAGTACTCATACGAGCCTCCATTGTACGTTTTGAGTGAATTTCGTAAACGTGCGTGTCGCTCCCGACGGGGAGTAACTGCGGTGCCAATGACTTCAAAATGGTTGCGAAAAGCTGTGTCATCCTGGTGGTGGGGAGAAAAACTATCACTTTCGACCCATTAGGGTGTAAGAGCTGATCGTGGGCGATGAGCCGCATGATGTGGGGGATTTGTTGAGAAGCAGAAGGTAGAACAGTATGATACTGAGGAATGTGTGCGTGTACCGGTGAACTCTCGTGGGGAATGCAATCGATGTACTTATGGTCTTTGGCCATTATAGACCTAGCCACTTGTCGAATGGATGAAGAGACGGTCGCGGAAAACAAAAACGTTTGGCGCTCCGGAGACGGACGTAATATGGCTTTGATGGCCTCAATGTCATCTCGGAAGCCCATATCCAGCATGGTGTCGGCTTCGTCCAAAATGAGCTACCAGGTTTAGCAACACATTAGAGATAACGTAACAAAAAAATTCGGTCATCACATACCACAGAGGTAGTTTGTATCCCTTGTTTAACCTCCGGCTCAGATTCAATCAAGTCCCTAAGACGACCAGTAGTTGCAACAACGATGTCCCGTGAACCCTTCATCCAATCCCGCATCTGCGTCCTCTTGTTCATACCTCCCGTGAAGAGGCGAACCTCCATCCCGGGATGTTGACTGGTCAGACGAATAGCATCATTCGCAATTTGAGTAGCAAGCTCGCGAGTAGGACTGAGAATGAGGGCTCCAACGGTTTCTCGTGAGTACTTTTTCTGTGCACGCATTTCCAGGTGTCGATCGGTCATAAGACCAGCGTCTATAACGGTTTGGCGACCAGCAGCATCAATTGCCTTACGCCGAGCTTCAATTGCTGGGACGAGGAAGGCAATGGTTTTCCCGGTACCTGTTTTTGCTTTAACTAATAAATCGCGAGGATCACTGTCCGGACTATAGGGCTCGGCTAGTTTGGGAAGGAGAGAGAGGACTTCTTGTTGAACGGATGTCATATGGGTAAGTTTCAGAGGTCGGACAGTTAAAGCGTCCAGCGTAGCCTTTGAAACGCTGTCCTGGAGGGACGCGAACGGCTGCTGGGCAGAACTCGAGGGTTTCTCAGCAGGCGCTGAAGATAGTTCAAGATTCGATGCATCCTCCGTCGCTGTTGCCACATTAGCTTGAAAGCGCACAAAGCCTAGAGAGTAATTAGAAAATATAGCAGAGACTAGCTGGAGTTTGAACTTACTTTTCGGAGAATGGGCTACACAGGGAAAGTAAATTAGCAAATTGAGAGGTGAAAATACGGCTGTCAACTTACCTTGAACAGCTAGAGACCGCGAGACTGACTGAAGAAACCTCTGAGAGGCTCTTCTCAGTACAAAAGTGTTCATAATGAACAACGAAGGGCACCGCCGAACGTTGGTGACGGGCTAGTAAGAGTAGGTGCCCAAGAGGTGAAAATAGCCGGGGCAGAGAAATTTTCGTGTCACGCAGTAAATGCTGAGTCATCATTTGTGCAGGTTTTACCACTTTCTGAGAAACGTTGTGCTCAAGCTCAAGATGCTGCTCAGATGCCAGACGGGTTTTCCATACGTCCATAGCAGGTCCACAGGATGCCAGAAGCAAAGTTCAGGAGACTAGGTCCAGTCAAGTTCAGATCTTCTGAATCTTTGTATTCTTGAGAAGGGCCAACGCTCGCGTGGCGTGGCGGATACGAGTGCATAGAAATAGTACGAGCAAATACATTCACATATAATACAAGAAAAACATATATTGTCCCTATTCACACGCATCTTTGGGACAAGGTCGGGACAAGGCCAGGCGGAACACAACGGGACGAATTCTGCGGAATTCTGCTTCAATTGTCGGAGTGAGCCTGATGTACATATGTGAGTAGAGTTACTTATTTAGGACTGGCTGTGCAATTTCATTTGGTCACGTTTGGTCACTACGCTGCCTGTACTCATAAAATTTTCAGAGATCTAGCATTTGGAATCCACAACTTTCCGTATAGCTTCTCCTTTCCACATCAAAATTAAGATCGGGATGAAAGCCAGAACACTTCCCAAGCATGCGAATAACAGAAAGAGCCAGTGGTATCCACCCATCGCTTGCGCTAGTGGAATAGCGTAAAAGGCGAAAGTCATTCCAATCTCAAACCTACAAAGCGTTCTCAAAAGTGCAACCAGATATAGGTGGGCAAAAAATTATTAACCTGATCAAATTGAAGACTTGAGACACTTCAGCAGATTTCTCTCGATAGCAATCCGTGCTATATGTGTATCTGGATACAAATATAGTTTTAGACCCGTTTCGTGATTCACGAAGTAAGCGACCACTGTAGGGCTTACACTACAGTCGTGATGCATTGAACACCAAAACATGCGACAGCCATTCCTATGAGGGGGATAATCCAAACGGTGCCAAATTGGATACTGAACCCGTATATGAGCAGTCCGGCCTGTACGAATTGGAAATCTGTGAGGATACTAGCGAGGCGATATTCACAAAACAATCCGAGTCTCACCGGCACGAGAATTTCTCCTGTCCAGATCGCTTGAAGCCGTATTTCACTGGGCGCAGAAGGAAAACGTTGGCGAGCGCGATTCTGTGCGCAAAAGTTTGATTAGATGCGAGACCAGTCGCGCAGGAGGTCAAGTGGGTTTGCACCATGACATAGTCAACAACCCATCCACCTGCGGTCTCGCCCAAGAAACTCCCAATGAAGAGAGCTCCGCCATAAGCAAGTCCGATCTGTAATGTGTCCCAACCAAACTTCTCGCTAAATATATGCGACACGGTAACAGCTGGTAGGATGCTGTAGCCTCAGTTAGCTCGATAAATACCTGAGAAATACTGGTAAATTGTACCTTCCGAACCCGTACTGTGCATGGAAATCAACCAATTGTTTTTAACTATGGAAATGAATCAAGTACCTGTGTAGCGTAGTATACAGCAGGGAAGAGTACCGAGGGCTGGCATATTGTTCAGTGATCTGGATGCACCATCGTCAAAGAAAACTTACATAACGAATCATCTTGATATATGGCCATACGAATTGTGAAAGCTGTAATTTCCGCCCAGGGAACCGACCTCGAAATCTCAAATGCTCTACGTAGCGCCTGACGCCGTTCTTTGGTGCAGGCTCAGACACAGTCATCCCCTTGCTTAAGTTTACTTCGGCGGAAGCTGTCTCCCCACCGGCCTCAGAATCGCGAATGTACAAAGTCTCTGGCAAAAAGAAAATGATGAAGAGCAAAACAACACCATTGCAGATAGCCGTAATCTTGAAAATCCATCGCCATCCCAGGAACTGACCAATAAGTCCCCCGGGGATGGGAGCGAAATGGGCACCATTAGCTAAGTGAGATTTAGTGCCTTGTATCTGAAGAAGACATTTATAGTAACACCCAACTGCTCAGAACTGTGAAAACACCGAGTGCTCTACCACGCTCATGAAGACAAAACATATCATTGGCCTAAGAGTGCTTATCGTTGAGTTTCCCGAACAACACCAAAATAGCCTTACTGTTGCGACTCCCAAAGCCACCCTGGATCAGAAGCGGTTGAGTGACATTCGAACGACCTAAAATTATAGTACTCACGCGACAGGGAATATTCCATTGAAGATGCGAGCGCCAATTAGCTGGCCATAGTTCCCCACATATGCACAACCCAATGCCGACGCAAAACCAATGACTGTTGTGAGTAAATACAGTGGCCGACGTCCATAGACATTCGCAAATGGAATGAATAGAAATGGTCCGATTCCGTTGGCCGCAATTACCACTGTGCTGTATGAAAACGATGAAAGGGTTGAGTCAATAATAGAATAAACCATAGACTCAACCTTTGATATGACGCTGTAACAGTAGAAATTCCGAACTCTTGAGAGAGTTCACCGTAAGCTGGATTAATGATGGCGGTGTTCAATCCTCCGAGAGCAGATAACAGGCTGACTTGGATCAGAACGAAGACCTGTATCGTTAAGATTCGTTAAAATCATGAGCTTGACACCAACAAGCAACCCACGCGATACATCATAGGCCAGTTCACTATGTCAGATTCAGTACATGTTTCGCGGAATTGCCCGTCCCTAACAACTTACAAGGGTCTTCGGGACTATCTGACGGCTGAGGACTCAAGGGAACACCATATTTGTCCAACTTGGCTGTCGTAGTTGGTTCGGCAACTTCAACTATTTTCATGGTACTGCGTCAGATTCTACATGCAGTTTGTCTCTAAGGCTTACCTTGTTCAATCACCTCTACATCTTTGACACCTTGCCGGCTATCGAGAAAATCGCTCACAACTGCCAGAGGCATGACTAGATCACAGCAGTGGACGGATGGAAGGAGAGACACGACTGCTTGTCTTCATTCACATCTGTTATATTTTGACAGAGCTCCTGTGAAAAGCAGTTGTTTTCAGAGTTCCTTGACCTCCTGACCTGTACTGGAATAGCAAATATCAAGGACTTACCGTACTGGATAGTCCCGCGGTATTCCTTCAATACAGTAGTCGTTCTGTTATGAGAATAGCATGTCTTCATGAGTGGGAACCTTGGAAGAGCGAAGCCTGGGAGTGGAGGTGAAGGCCAAGGTCGGCATGATCACATGTATGGAGCTCAGTACATCTCGCACGGTCCTTCAAAGTTCAAAGCTGGGTTCAATTTGCACAACACGCGATACATGGAGGTTCATCGGGAATCCATCACTCTCCGGATTGTCTCTCCTTTCCACATCAAGACTAAAATAGGGATGAAACCCAATATGCTGCCCAAGGATGCGAAAAAGAGAAAAAGCCAACGATATCCACCCATTGCTCGGGCCAGCGGAATGGCATAGAAGGCGAAAGTCATCCCGACCTCTTGTCTACACGACATCAACGTTCTGAGGATTCAACAGGTTGTCGCGCATTCGCTAGTTCTGATTTCGACTTTGCAAGCTCCCAGTCAGCGAGTAGTCCCTTCCCGTCCTCAGTTATCAGAATATTCCCCACACCAATGTCACGATGCAGTAATTCTGCCTTTGTGTAAGCGTCGTCATGAGCTAAACTACGGAGTGTTAATTCGCTTTGTATTCCATGTAGATTTTACATAGACTCACCGATCAATGCGTCAAGCATGACAGATAACAACTCCCTCGCATCTTTGAACCGTGCTGAGATTGCCTCGGCAAACCTGTCGGAGGACCAAACGATAATGTCTGTGCTTCCGCCATCGAGATTTGGGATGGTTGGCAGGAGAGTAGTCGTGGGTGCGAGTACAGTGATTAACGGCTCCAAGGTTCACGTTTGCCGCTCGTAGACACGTCGAGACATTCTCCACGCCCTTCTCCTTCAAAAGCTCATACACTCTACTTTCGGGCTCGACAGACGCAAATCGCCACGCATCTTGGAAAAGAACGACACGGTGCTCTCTGGGATCCCAGACCTTGAATACGCGAGTGGCACGGCCTGTCACAGACTGGTCGTTACCAGCATTTGCTGTAGTCCCGTAAACGACTGTGTCTGGTTGTCCTTCGAGTATAATTCGAACACAGGCGCATTCTCGTCAAGCTTGAGCTGCACTCAAACTTCCCCCGCAAGATTGACATGCTCCTCCAGCATCGTGACTGTGGTGTCGATACCACAAGCCACTGAAGTCGCACGGGTATAACGAGAGAAGAAATCGGCCAGATATCCCAAATTCTTGAAAGAGCTCGCCGTAAGCTGTGTCGATGATGGCAGTGTCCCGAGTACGGACAACAAGCTGATCTGAAGAAGGACAAAGGCCTACAAAACGGGCGTAAGGTACTCAATCGTCGAATTTTTGAACGTCAAGCAACCCACATACACAATACGACCAATTCACTGTTTGCCGACATAAAGACTCGTGAATTTCAAGCATTATATGGAGAACGGGCTCAGGAGAATCTTCAAGATTGTCTGACAGTTGAGGGTTCAGCGGAACACCATGTTTGTCAAGCTTGATGTTCGAAATCCAAGTCGTTTCGACGTTCTCCACTGTATTAAATTTGCACTTCATCACTGTATTCAACATAGAGCATCTCCATACACACCTTGCTCAAAACTCAAGAGCCTCCGCCTCTTCAGCATCCTCACGCTGCCAACTATTGGGAAGTTTGCTCCCAGACATTGGGCGTACGCGGTGCTTTAAAATCTGTAGACGAGAATAGGCATATGGCAGGCGAATGTTTTGATGCAAGTCTCGTACATTAGAACTTCTGCATGAGTGTCTCCATTGGGCGATAGAACCAGTCCCTTGAGCGCCTGACCATCACGCGAATAGGAGATATGTGAGGGTCTCAACGGACCGTTTTCACAGCACCTGCTGATCTGCAATGTGATGTGAGAGCATCACACTATTTTACCACATATTACGCCTGGAGAGCGAAGGATCGTAGAGAATCAAAGGGATCAAAGGGCAGAGCCTTGCCATAGCGCGGAGAGACAAGGACTCGAGCGACGAGAGTCGAGGACAAAAGCCGACGCGGTCACCTGATCATGACCAAAGTCGGATTTACTCGGTCTGCAGCTTGGACATGTATCCAGTGTTCCGCGAACTCAATCAAGAATCTATACATATAAGAAAGTTTGTACTTAAAAATAACGATATTCATCTTCCCCACTCATGTCCCCATATTCCGTTCACACAAGAAGCCTTGAGGTTTTCCGAGGTCTTATCTCCGACCCTACGTTGCCCATCCTTCCCCAAGCTCGAGAGAAAGCACTTGAGGCTGTTGAACTAATTAATGATTCGAATCAGCCTCTCATTCCCATCGTCTATCCGGCCCAGGAGGCATTTGCAGCCTTGAAAGGCTTGGAAGGAGCGTTGGCGGTAGCGTTGTTCAGAAAACGCTTCGGAGAGGCGAAAGAAGTGAAAGCGACTGTGGACATAAACCATGCAGCCTTGTTTCCCGCTATGAGCTTCCTGTCGACGGTAGATGGCCTGCACAAGTGGGATTCAGAGGTGAAGAAGAAAATCAAAGGTCCGGGATGTCCTTTCACATTTGAACAAGGCTGAGATGCATCGAACAGATACGGATCTTAACCAGGTGTACGGTAACGTATACCGACGAATGATCTCCAATGTCTACCGCACAAAGGACAATCGATTTTATCACTTGCACACAAGGTCAAGTCCTCCTTCACATAAGAGAATGTGCGCTCACACTGTCTGCGGGTTTGTGTCCTTTTTGATAGCCTCGATGCTACGCCCACATTGGAAGTCCTCGGTTTACCACCGTACGACGACAGTAGAAACGAGAAACAAGCAGCTCAAACAATCATTGAAGAGCATACACAGCTTTTCACATCCGATGAACTCGACACTATGATTAGAGCTCGACGATTGTCCGGCTCTCCTTGTCTAACGCGAGAGGAGTTCCTAGCCACATCGCATGTGAGTATCAATATACGCCAACAAAGACACAAGCACATACATACCATGATGATAGGGCGCATACATTGCTAGTCACCCGCTTTTCCAGTTGAAACAGCTCGAATTCTCGTCGCCGCCTTTGACACCTCTCATTGGAGGCACCAACGTCCTGTCTGGAATCAAGGTTCTCGACTTGACACGCGTCATCGCCGGACCCGTCATTACACGCACACTCGCAGAGTATGGCGCACAAGTCCTGCGAGTGTCCAATCTCAACCTTCCCGATCAATCATACTACGCCGTAGATTTCAACTTCGGGAAGCGTACCCTGAATTTAGACTTGAAAAGTGACCAGGGCAGGAAGGACTTCGAGGGATTGCTCGAAGAAGTCGACGTCATTGTTGACGGGTACCGCCCAGGTGCATTGGAAAAACTGGGCTACGGCCCGGATGAGTTACTGAAAAGATTTGGGGGGAAAAGAGGATTTGTATATGTCAAGGAGAGCTGCTATGGAGATGGTGGAGAGTGGTCGGACCGGCCTGGGTGGCAGCAAATTGCTGACTCGGTAAGTTTTTCGTCCCCATGTATGTACCAGTAACGATGCCGAACTGAAGATAGGTGACTGGCCTGTCATGGACCAATGGCCGAGCATTAGGCATGGACGAACCGGTCGCCCCACCTTTCCCGTTTGCCGACTTTGGGTAAGTCCTTGGGCACCAGATTCTATCCCTTGACTATATGGCATGCAGAACAGGTGAGCTGGGATGTATAGCCGCACTCAATGCCCTGCACCACCGAATGATTAAGGGAGGAAGCTATTACACAAACGTCTCGCTCGTCAAGTTTAACGACTGGCTCATCTCGCTTGGGGAATATCCGGCATTACTGTGGAATACGATCCTCACGGCACACGGACTAGGAGGGGGAAAGATCCATCGTCATTGCAACTTTGATGACGTTGGTAAAGCCGCAATCGATAGCATGCAACGACTATATCCAGAGCTATGGCAGAAAGATGAATACATGCACGAGGCTGTAAATACACCGTTCGGTAAGGTCAAAACGCAAAGTCCGGTGGTGAGGATAGAACCATGGAAAACGGCGGAGAAGGGTTGGCTGAACGTGACGAGACCTGCGGGATACGATTCACCGCCCAAGTGGGAAATTGCGATTTGATTGGAACAGAAGATTTTCGATGTACTGATTCTGCCATGTCATATGTAGAGCATCAACGAGACGATATCATTTCCATACAGTTCTAGCATGTGGTTACCATTGAGTTGGTTAAGACTGCAAGCAAAACGGAACTTACAAATTCATGGCCAATGATCCTTAACCTCCACTACATAGATCCAAAAGCTGCCCAGTATCCGCTCCATTAGGATAAGAACATCAACAAGGCGGAGACGTTGGTGCGACGAAAGAGAGAATGTCAACGTAAATGACGCCCTGGACTTGCTGTCCGTTCAGAATAGGACAACATTGTTCCAATCAGACACATACGTTCAGCAGCGGCATTGACAACTAGTCAGGTACCGCAAAAAAGGTAAAAACTGAATTTCAACGACTTCCAAGGAAAATCGGTCGCAGGTCAGAGGATTCTGAGAGATTCTGAGTTGCCATCTTTCCCGTATTTTGAAATTTGGATACGAGAAATCATTGAAATAAACTTTTTATCGTTTTGCAACGCGCGTTCTTCAATTTTGACAAAAAGGTTCCAGAGTCGAGAGAACTCCGGATCCAGAAAAGTCGGGTGTTCGGATCGTAGCTTGTTCAGGGCCGGTCGCAGACACAACCGGGTCAACCGGTTCCTGCAGTTGTGCCTTTGACTGGACCCTCACTAGGCCTCATGTTGTGTTCCACACTAGCTAGGGAATTTGCATAGATGAATGCGATCTCCGTCACGACAAATATGTGGTACAAAGATCTAGCGCTGAACAAATCTATCGTCACATCAAATTCCTTGCAAAGTACGCAGGCGGCAGGCCATTCGGGATATTTGTTTTTCAAGTAGCTCTATCAAACTTGTAGACGTTGTTGAGATTGCTGATGACGCGGATACATCAAGGACACGTATGGTTGCTATCACTCGAACTAGAGGCTAAATGGTGTTCAAGATAACAAGCTTACTCGATGTGTCCTGGGTCTGCCTTGAAACGTTCATCGTTAAACCAAGTAGGTCATTGCAAAGCCATAACTTCGCCCCTTCTTCTATATAGCTAATGAACTTCAGGTGTTCCGAACCCAGTACTGTGGCCTTGGTCCCCAAGTGCCGTAAGTCCCTGCCATGATACTTACCAACATTTTTCATCGGTGTAGGCTCTCCATGTCAAGCGCGATGGTTTGAGCAGCCGCAGCCTCACGTCATCCTATTTTTCTCAAGAATCGGCTCAATCCGAGCCTAGAAGCCCAAGCCTGAAATTTGCAAGGACTCTGCATCGCCCCGAATACTGCACAAACTATATTCATGCCAGAATTACTCAATGGAATCATTGTCGAGACTGTCATATTTCGCTTACTCACTTCCAGACCGCGTAAGTATTGCGCTGAGTCCATTGAGTCGGGTGACACTGACATGAATTAATAGAAATCGGTCAAAAGTGACAACTCTATGGGTCCCGATTCCGTCCATATCGCAGCAAGAATCGTAGCCACAAAAGTATTTGAAAGAGCTCCGAAGCAAATTTAATACACGAACAGATGCGTTCAATTCCTAGAAGAGCAAGAAGTATGTATCGGTCTTGTGGGCAATGTCATAAACATGCAATCGCCTTGTACTTACGGCACACTCTCACTCAATCTCTACAGCATCCTCGCCCTTGTGAACGAAAACGTACAACGAGGCTGACTTGAGTACGCTCAAGCAAGTAGTTCTGCCTCCATTCTACATCCGAAGTCAAAGATAGGATTGATTTCCGGTGAGAGTTTGTTGCGACTCTTGCGAAGTCCGTTGTCTAACGCGATCCCGCGACGCTACAAATTGTGTATTCACCTATTCACCTTATCGTCGTAGAAAGTCGTACCATCTCGCCCGGGTATGATTTTCAAACTAACTGTACCCAAGACTGGGAGTGAGCTTTCCCAAGCCAACGAAAATATCCGGTACGTTTACTCCGCCGCTAAACCCCCCTAGGTTGCACGGCTACTTCTTTTCGTCCTAGGACGCTCCTCACGACTCCTCCCTGCTCCTCCCTGCCTCTCACCTTGTATTGAGTGGTGTTATAATGATCTACTGCTACACGCCTCCAGAGCATGTATCTGCTCATGACCTTGTCTGCTGGTTTCATATCACCAGCTACGTGCAAAATCCTTGTATAGTCGTGCTATCCGGGTAACCCAACCGGATTCCTGAGAACTGTAAAAGTATCCGCGTTCGTATCCGATGATCAGGATCAAAGGCATTGTTTTCCACTTTCATCTCATCCATATTCAGTCAAATGAGTCTTTGCAGCGTGCTCCAAGTCGCAGGAAGTCAGTAGGTAACGCAAAGCAAAGAAGGGCTCGAAGTTCCCTGCAATGGTTGATTTCCGTAAGTACTATCGAGATCCGAAGTCACTTTCCGAGTACCACCCACTTTTCATACCCTGTGGTCTTTCGGAGAAACCCATGTTGAGTGCTTGTACTTTGACCGAGTATGTACAACAACTCAACAAGGTTTTCCCTTTACAGGTAGGAGCACCAGTCCGAATTTCTAATCCCGGAGAACTAGGGCTATGAAAGTGACTAACAGAAGGGAAGAATAGTTTTCCGCCAATAACAAGTTCTTTGACATCGGAGCATAGAGAATTTAAAGAAGTTACCCACTCTTTCGTATCAAAATGACCTTACGAACGATGGGCTATAGACCTGGGACTCGAATAGACAAACATTCTCGTAAGTACCGCGGGATGTTCCAGCTGTGACTTCCCCCATTCTATATGATACTCGGAGTACTACATTGACCGACTAGACTCAAACGCCACGGACTCCTCTGCAACGAAACGCACGATGAAATCTTCTGAACAGGAAGAGCGAAACAGCAGACCGCCAGCAGCCGCCAGCTCATCAACCATGGGGGGCCCACAATCAGAAAGAACGACAGAAACGACAACTTACGTTCCCCCAAACTTGAAGGTCCGCGGAGTGATTGACGATCCGCTGTACGGCGTTTGCTAGCGCTGAATCAGACGTGTCGCATCATATGTACTTACAGGATACAGCACCTTACGCCGCTGTATACCACCGTCTGAAATTCAAGATAAGAACGCTGGTAAGTACCCGCGTGCCTCATGCTTAACATGTAACTGCAACTTTTCCATGTCACAGTACTGAGAGTCAAAAAAGCCATACATACCGAACAAAAAAACTTACCGCTCTTCCGCAAGAGTTTCGCGCTTGAAACGGAGCAGAAAAAAAATGTAAGAAAATCAGACATTTGAAATTCGTCTTGCGAGTGAATTCAGGGTGCAAATCGCCCGCTTTGATAAACGACGGGACTCGGATGTCGGTACGGTCTGCCGGCGGCTGTGCGGTCCGGGGATGAGTTATGTTTCGCTAACACAGGGAGCGGGGGAGATTTTCATTTCTTCTTCCTCATTGAGCTATTCGTTCTCATCTCATCTCCATCTAATCGCGAGAGGCATCCGTGGACGGGCTAATGGGTTATATAAAATCCGAATATAACCGAGGAGGCCAAGTACCTGTTGACTAGGACCTGGAACATGCATGGGATCATATGCAAATTAACGAATTTTGCTTGCGGCCCGAGGGGCAAAGTACATGTCCAAAGTTGATCCCAATCGTCTCCTTCCGAGAGTCCCTCGAGAGGCACGTTGCTGAAACGCTTCACAGTCGAACTTCTATCTGGTCAAGTAGTATGAACCTTACATACCGTCGAACATTCTATACATCTTTTTCTGTTTGAGTACTCCATTTTGTTTGATCTTTTCCCGCTAGAGCTCACGCTACCACTATACTTCAGAGTCCTTCTAGCCAGTTTACTTACTTCTCACACTGATTTCCGTGAATCACGGGACTATCGACCCATCCATCCCTGCGAAAAAGAAATAAAAACGCTATCAGTTACTCTTTCATTTATAGATGCTCGCGGATCACGGAGCCAGAGAGCACACCGGACACTCGATGGCGAGGTTTTGCAGTATGCAGTGAGAGCGAGAGGAAGAATGACTTACTCCGTCGACGACCAATACTTCTCCACAAACATAGTTGCTAGCTTCACTCGCAAGGAAGACAATCGGACCGGCGAAATCGATAGGCTGACCCCATCGTTGAGCGGGAATACGGTCATTAAGCTGTTGGAGACGGGTGGGGTTGTTCAACAGAGCTTCATTCCTATCGAATTCGGTGTCAATACAAGTCAGAAGACAAAAGGTGAATTTACATGTCAGTCGCTATATATCCCGGAGCGATACCGTTTACGTTCACTCCATGAACGCTCCATTCGTTGCTCAATGCCTTTGTCAATTGACCAAGGCCGCCTTTGGAAGCGGCATATGCGGGAACAGTAAGGCCTCCTGTACTAGAAAGTTAAGTTGCAAGTTCCGTGGGTCAATTACAAAACGTACCTTGAAAAGTCAACAATGAACAAAAGTTGATAATCTTTCCACTTTTGCGCGGAACCATGTGCTGACCTGCTGCTTGGGCGAGCAAGAAGGGTGACTTGAGATTTGTATTGAGAACCTTTGGGAACAACAGCACGAGAATCACATGAGCACAGACAAAGAAAACGGATATGCGCGAGCAAGGTTTGTACGTACATCGTCCCAATCACTCTCCAGAAAGTCCACGCTTGGATTCCTTCGCTGAATACCGGCACAATTTACTAGGACGTTCACTTCCCCGCCAGGGACAATTTTGAGAGCACGGGGAAATATAGACTTGACACCTGTGGGAATAAACTCAATTGGTAAGTAAAACCGTACGAGAAAGAGCTTACCGGACCCGGAACTTGGTGCGCTTGTAACATCGGACACATCTGCATACACGACTGATACGTGTATCCCTTTAGCAGGGCCTGCAGAAGAAGAAGATAAAGCAGAAAGAAGTGAAGGGGTTGGAAGAGCGGAAATGTAAGGGTCCTCGTCTGATTTGAGCTCAGCAGCGGTGATTGCGGGGGCGTCTGAAGAGTCGGCTGGAGGACGAAGAACCAAACAGATGTTTGCACCAGCTTGAGCTAGAGCAATAGCGCAAGCTCTGCCGATACCTACGCGGGACGTCGGTAAGTGTGCAAACTATGAATAGTGATTCGAATACCTCGAGATGCGCCCGTGATGAGCACATTCTTTCCTTTGAGAGAGAAGAAATCCAGCGAGCTAGAGACCATGAGCACTGTAAAAGTGTCGGAAAGTTGAGAGAGATACAGATGGAATCAAGCTCTGAAGAATCTCTGAGGGATATAATTTGTATGCGACGGTCGGTGGACGAAGGGACTGGGCCAGATGCATGGACCGGAAGATGGACGGGCCGGGAGAGAAGGATCGACTGGAACACGGAGGTCGGACCGGTGATCCTGTGACTGAACGGGCGGAAGTTGCCGAGATCAACAGAGATCTGTGCACATTGGATCTCCCCACAAACTGTCTTCCTCGTTGAGACTCGGAAGGTCGGACCGGTTACGCGTTCAATTTTTTGCTACGAATCGGGGCATTCAAGACAAGATTGCAAAGTATAAATACAAAATGTGATCTCCCTCTTCGTTGTGTTTCTTCTTACTTCCGCCCCACTACTCACTTCATTCTCAAAATGCCTTCTTCTATCTCATCTCAAATCGCTGCTGTCCTGCATGGACCAAGAGACCTTCGTCTTGAGGCCCGTCAGTTATGGGCTCCAGGTCCTGGTCAATGTCAGGTAGCAATTCAAGCTACTGGTTTGTGTGGTAGTGATTGTAAGTTGTTTCAGCTTTCAACAGTCGTCGGGATCTGACTCGGTTTCATTCCCAGTGCACTATTATCTTGCCGGACGCAATGGTGACTTTGCAATTCGCTCACCGCTCGTTCTAGGTCACGAATCCGCTGGTGTCATCACCGCTCTTGGTCCTGGTGTTGCAACCCAGCATCCTCGTCTGCGAGTAGGCACCAGAGTCGCCGTCGAATGCGGTGTGCCCTGTCGCTCTCAGAATCCGGACGGCTCAGAGAAGACAGGCAAGGACAGGTGTAAATACTGTTCTAACGGCAGATACAATCTCTGCAAAAATTTACGTTTTTGCTCAAGCGCGAAGACATTTCCCCATCGTGACGGTTTGCTGCAAGAAAAGGTCAACCACGAAGCTTGGTGCCTACATCCGTAAGAGTCTCGTGTTTTCATAATGTCGCTTCTCGTCTTGACGTGTTGTGGGCTCTAGAATCCCAGATACACTTCCGTCCTCCCTTGCTGCCCTTGCCGAGCCCCTTTCCGTTCTCATTCATGCTTCACGACGCGCAGGAATCTGTCCCTCAACTTCATATCCGTCTTTAGCTCACTTGCCGACCTCACATTTAGCAAATGGGCACTCAACAAACGAGCATTCCACGAATGGTCACTCCGTCTCCACAGCCTCTCTGCCTCTGCCTGCTGCTGGTAAACGAGTATTAGTCTTCGGTGTCGGAGCAATCGGTCTCATCGCGTGTGCTCTCGCACGTGAACTCGGTGCAGAGCGCGTTTGCGCGGTCGATATAAATTCCGAGCGACTTGCTTTTGCCAAAAACAACGGCTTCACTTGTGGCGAAGGCGAAGGAACGTACTGCTTACCATTACCACCCAAAAACCCCCCTTCAGAATCCAACCCTAGAGAATCTGACAATCTACGACGTGCAAAGGAGAATGCGGCTATGGCGCTTGCTGCATTTGGTGAACCAGATGGCTTTGATGTCTTGTTTGAATGTACTGGTGCAGAAGGGTGTATTCTGATGAGTGTATTCGTGAGTTTCCCCCCCTCCAGGCATCGACCTTTCCGCCAGTGACTCAGATTCTGACTGCTTCTGCCCTTTCTTCATTGACAGTGTGCTAACCTTGGTGCACGCGTGGCCCTCATCGGAATGGGCACCCCTGTCGTATCTTCCTTCCCTATCGCCGCAGCGGCAACGAGAGAGGTCGACCTTATTGGAAGTTTCCGATATGCTGACACATACAGAGAGGCAGTAGGGATGCTCGCTCGTCCTTCGTCATCTGGTGACGCTGAAAGTGATATGAACTCTGATGAAGAAGTCGAGATTGGATTCGTGAGCAAGATCTCTAGGCTCATAACGCACCGATATCCGCTTTCGAAGACAAAGGAAGCATTTGAACTACTTGCGAAGGGCCGTGATGAGAACGGTGGGCTGGTGCTCAAGGTTTTGGTCGAGGCTGAATGATGGCCGCAAATCAGACCCTTTCCTTTGACCTATACAACAGTTCTCTTCTTGGTCATCATCGTGCAATGTTTTCATAATTGCTCTATCCTGTTCTGGTCTGAACAAACGGACAATTTCGTCAAGTGTCTTCACGGCGGTTTATGTACAATGCTCCGACTATTTCTCCTTGATTTTGGCGATACCTAGGGACATTTCTGCGTTCATATCTCAAATTTAGTTGTACTGCTTCATATATACCTTCAATCGTGTATCGTTTACTTTCATCCATCATCAAATTTGAACGTTGATTATACGCTACATTCCTATGAATATCATGGTTTGGACTTCCAATTTCTCCAATGAGAACGAGCAACAAAATTAGATACCCTTGCGCAGTATCATAAGATTCAGAATCGAAACTCATTCCAGCATCACGTTCGTTTGGACAGCACCGGTATCTACGGTAGTCTATATCTATATCTAAACCCCTCGGAGACTTCGATAATATATGTCTTTAGCTCAGCATCACACAGAGCCCTACATACTCATGCCTGTCTGCGAGCATCCACGTTTCACTATGTTTATCTGAACCCTTCCTTCGATGAGCGAGGGTTCGAATTCGAAAGTGTAGTAACTCTCTATATTTGAACTGGAACCATGACGATTTGACCCTACTGTCTGCCCCCGCGGCCCACAAGTGCTAGTGAGCACTCGACCTCGAATTCGAACGTCCAACTCGAGGAATCTGGCAGCAAGCTCACCCCTCTGGGCTCGGGTTTTCAATCCGAGATCTTCATCTCGGATGCACATCCCATCTTCACGGACTTCTTTTTACATCATAATCATTAATCGCCTCAACCAAACGTTCCTAGAAGAAACAAATACCGTGTCCCGTAAACCTTTTCAATACACTGGAACCCTTGAATTTCTCAGGCTGGTC
Organism: Omphalotus olearius VT 653.13; assembly: GCA_000296255.1. NCBI lineage: Eukaryota > Fungi > Basidiomycota > Agaricomycetes > Agaricales > Omphalotaceae > Omphalotus > Omphalotus olearius. The sequence goes on from JH814838.1 coordinate 46,977, forward strand.
CTCCCATTGTGGAAAATCGAGGCCTTCTCGTCTGTGTGGCACAAAGCTCAGGTGAAGGTATGATGTATGAATGACACTCTGAGTTGGGATTTCCAGATATAGCTTTGGGGTTTCTCCCTTCTCCCCTGAAGGTTCTCATATGACGGATCCGCTGCTTGTTATGAACAAATGGTTGTAGATAACCTGGGGTCAGGCCTGAAATGGGAAATGGCAAAATACGCGCGAAGATGAGCTCACCATTCGAAGCCACACCACTACATACTTCCCCTAAGTACTCGGATGCCCGTGACTTCGCAGGGTTTGATGATAGTAATGATGACAGCCTGGCAGGCTATATGTAGTGGTACGAGAGCCGGACCTATAGCGGCGAGGTAAGTACATACGGCAGGAAACTCAGACAGAGACTGAGGGGTTGTAAGGGTACACACTGGATAGACCCTGAGGTCTGAAATTGTCCATTCCATGGACGTATTCTGATACTTATCTTTGACCACCCTTACCAATTTGCACCCTTGCACACAATTAAAGTCGCCAGGTGACGCAGCGCAAGGCGTAGAGTCCCCCCGACGCAAGGCACTCACTGAGAGACTCACACCCCGGACTTGGATAAGTTATAACACATCTTCGAATAAGAAAGATCAGAAAAAGCCAGTACATAGGTATCAAAACGAAAACCTTCTTTTTAATCTTTAAAGCCGTTGAATCGGCCCTCGTGACGCACGAGTTGACTTGGCAGATGATCCATCTGGAGATCCTCACCAGATCGTGTAAGTGCGTAGGGTAGGGCTTGTTTGGGCGCAAGAGAGATATCGAAACTCGTTCAGACCCCCTCACGCACTCCTCCGCCGGCCCGGGCTCGGTGCGCAAATGGACATTGACAACCCTGCTTCGCACCTCAAGACTGAGTACTGATTGTCCGATCTGTTTGCCAATAATACCCCTCCAAAGTACACGAACGTAGGTCTATATCAGTATGACGCAAGTGGCCGTTGCTTCGCAAGGCTGAGATGCGTGGTGTATCATCGTTTTTTTCCGTTTCGAAGAAGTTCGAACTGACGTCTTCAAGCAATCCTCGAGGGGGATTCTCGGGTGTACGGGAACTTGGAACTCTAAAGAGAATGTTTCATGTACCCGTTCAACAAGAGCGCGGAAATTTCCCAAGACTTCAATTTTTCGAAGCCCAGACTCATTCGTCACTTGGTCGTCACCTCGGAGGGTTGCGGAGGAGAAAAAGGGTGAAAGCTGGTAGAAGCCTGAAAAACGAACGGTGTATATTACTTCATGTACCTGTGCCTTGGTTCATTGTGAGGTTTTCCCGATTCTTGACCCATTCCCTCACCTATTGAGTCACCCCGGAAGCTTTGGGAGTGATACCTATGCTCAAGCATGAGGTCGGTTTCAAAGTCCCCTTATCACTGTTAAGCAGTCCACTCAGCACGAACGTTGGAGCTTTGATCGAGAAATGCAGTTACGTCGACAGGACCCTCATCCCCCGAGAATCGGAATCCCATACGCTCTTCATACATCATAGTCCCGTTTTGTAAGCAGCCGAAAAGAATTGGAAGACGAGTCGTTCCATACATCATCCACAATATGCGCGTGGGTCAGCCGTTTGCCGGAAAGTTATTGACTAGGCTAGGGAGAATCCGTTAGATTGGAGAGGAGACCTCATCGACATTACTGTACGTACTTGACCACGGGGGCATGTCAGTGAGTGTAGGATATGTATGTACTTCTTCGAGTCCAGTCTATCCTCATTCAGCTCGGTTCTTTGCTGTAGCGAACCTACGGAAGGTCATGTAGCAGGGATGAGTCCACTTCACGGCCGCGCTTGATAGTTAGTGCGCACTGGCGCACTGGCGCACCTTTCACAACCTCCCTTTGTCCAACTCTTGAGACGACCAACTGCTGAAATTGTGCCGAATAGGTCTCAAGAAACACGTATGTATGCCCATTGAGAGCTCATGCGCTCAAGGACAATGCCGCGAACAGTCACCGCCGTGTATCGTGGACTGAGAGAAAAGAATGGCAGAGGCTTAGCTAATGCTCCGAGTCGGACGAGCGCCTTTAGGCCGCGCGGCACACTGGCAGGGGGTACCGGTGACTCTCATCTCACAGATGGCCAAAGTGTCTATTATTTCTGATTTTCTGATATTAGCAGGAATGATAACACCGAGCCGAAAAAGAGGTTGAGCATATGCATGATACTTACTTACAGAGTGTTCTGATTGAATAACATGAATACAATGTAAGCTTTCCGCCACCACCCGGATACGGCTAGTGGAGGCAAACACAAGTATAATACAAACATATCATATAGCAGGCCCCATAAGTGCTCAAAACAGAGATCTCTTCAATTGTAAACCAGCTCTAAGACCCTCGAGCTCGAGCTTCGATCAAAGCTGTTAAAACTTGAATGATCAGCTCTGAGTGGGGTTACTTACCGGTGTCTGGTGTCTGAATAGTATCATAAGTAACAAGTGAAGTCACAGCCGTACTATATAATACCCCAACGTTACAAACAGACAAGCGTATGCTCAATACATAGGTATGCTGCTTTTTGCGTTATTGCTATTAGATATACAGACGTTGTATATTACTTATACTACAGTACTTAGCTATAAGTGAGGGGTGCCCAAGATACGGAGATAGAGAGAGCTAGGAATGATGACCGATGTAATAGTAAATGCAAAGCGGTGTGCGCAGGGAGGGGAGTGAGGGGGAGTGAGGGGAGGTACATACACGAACAGTGTACGGGTGAATGGGTGAAATCTGACCAGGGCCAACAAAATCTACTTGCCCAAGACGAAAGAGAAAAAGAGTCCAACTGATAAGAGAGAAAGGTTGCGAGATCTGTGGTGTGAGAGTGAATGAGTGAACTGAAAACCCAACTGGCGTAAATGCCCAACGTTTCAACACTAGCCCAAAAGTAGAAGCAGATAACAGAAAGCAAGAAAGTAAGAACAAAGAAAGGGGAAAAGAAATGAGCGTAGTAGCATGTACTAATATAACATCAAAAATAGTTTGGTTGATTTGGCGTCAGAGATCATGAGGGGTAAATGATAAGTAAGGGTGACCGGCATGGTGAATCTACAGATGAAAACTGAGAAATGGATGATCAAGAAAGGGGAAAGATGGCGTGTATACTAGATATGCAAGAGAAGGAAAATACACTAACAATAATCCCAAGATTGCTATGCAACAGATACGGGAAAAAAAAATCAAGAAAGCATAGATACAAATCCTCATCGCAATGAAATGACGAGAATGACAGAAAACGCAAGAACAGGCCCAGGGCAATGTTGGAGCACAGCCCACCGGGTGAGTCGGGATGCATCCGAAGCGGGCGCTCAAATGCGATGGACCCTCCGTTGCCAACTTGCAATGGCGCAAGCATACATACAGCCCAGCGTAACCCGTTTTCAATCACATCAATTTCGATTGTTTGAGATGCTGTCGAATGACCATATCGCGAACTGTCAGATTCCCCAGGAGCGGCACGCACAGCATCATGGACGTAGGCACACGCGAAATGTCACAAACCCGGAAAAATCAACAGATGCGGCGGTGCAAATTCAAGGGGCAGATGAAGGTGGAGAACAGGACAAGTCAGCGTTTTTCCGAGAATAATTATCAAAGGATAAGGAACGAAAGATACTTACCACTAGCGATGATTCCAGCTGTCGTTGCAGTATCCTAGCGCAAAACATCATGTAAGATACATCGGGCGCGATTTCGAGCGTTATTGGGCTTACCGTGACGGATGTGCAAAACGCGTAAAATTTTCGAGGATTAGGTGAATACTCTCGATGTATAGCGCTGAATTTACTTCTGAGGTCTGGAAGTAACAACATCAGTCTTGTGTTCCTCATGTTCGTTTATCGCCCTCAACCGACGCGACACGAGGAAATGGCAATGTCACGAGAAACGTATCGCCGAACCACGAGTCGGTGCCCGGTGTCAGATTCATAAAAGTACAGAGATATAGCTCACATTTAGTGACATTCTCCAAGTCATTCTCCCGGTCGCCATAGCTCCTGACATATTTTGCCAATCTGCCAACGATGAAACACGATCAAGTCAGACTGAGAGCACCAAAACATCCGGAATGCTGAGGGAAAAGGTCGCAGCACAGCAACGTACCTCACACCAGTCTTCAACTTGGCATCAAGAATGTCGCATTTGTTTAGAAAGAGGACCAAGTCAACGCTCGCGAGGAGTTTGTTCGAGCATACGGATTTCCATAGAAGAACAGAGTCTTCCTGTATTCGGAAAATGAATCGAAAGATGTGGAGTCGGGATGTTATTCGTAAAAATGGAAGACGAAGGACGTACAAGACGATTCACTGTGCGGTCCTCGGTAAGAACTTGGTCAAACGCCGATATAGGCGCGAGGAAGATGATTGCGTCAACTATTAAAACACAACGATAAGAATAACAGCATATAAGGGTCTTGAGAGCGCTCCGTACCGTCATCAAAAAATGGAACCCAAGTTTCTTCGATGCTGTTAGACATATAATCATAAGACGGAACTAGCGAAATGACTCACGGCGCTGGAATAGGCCAAGAGAATAAGTATATAGAGAGTGGAAACGACATTCAAGGAGACTACACACCTGACTCCTGCTCCCGCCAACATCAACTATCCTCCAGTCAGTCCCTGTCTCTCGGCCAGTGGATACTTCCATCTGAAATTTGTACTCCGATACACCGACGGTCTTTAGACGCGCCTTCAGAACGTCATCTGATAGGATATGACGGGATTAAGTCCCAAGGTACGCGAGTGAATCTAGACAAGCAAAAAACTCACCGTCTGTGGGCATGTACTTCAATGCCGTCACGCGTTCGAGATCGTTCAAGAAGCTACGAAAACAAGAAGCTCATAAACAATACGCGAAAGAATGTGAAATGTTCACGTACAAGCCAGGGGACTCCTCAAGTCGTATTTTTCGTCTATACAATAGGTTCCGCACACCCGGATCAGCCCAAAGTTGCATCATGTCTCTCCGACACGAATTGAGGACTTCCTGTGGCTCGTCAGGCGTCTCAAGGCCAGTGTTACCGGCACTCGTCGGCCTACCGCTGCTAACGGACACGTCTTCATCGCTTCCGCCGCTGATAGTCGAACTGGGATAATGAACTCGGGCGCGTGCAAGTCCTCCTTTCCATCCCTGGCCAGGTCGAACGAATATTTCTTGTGTACGATAAGAGCTCGGCTGTGCATTGGAAGGGTTATAAGGATGATTTGGTTTTCCGACGAGTTGCGTAGCTTCATCTTCGTTCGGGGGTACGAGTTTTGCTATTAACAGCTGCTCGATATGTCGGAGGGGAAGGAGACGCATTTTCACGGTTTCAAGAGGAGAGGTATTGAGTATTGACCGTGTCCCGCGATCTGAGTCGGATTCGGGATCAGAAAATTCGTTTCCCGAGTCGGTGCGGTGATGCCCGTTGAGACCGTTGTGCCCATGGTCGGTAGTGAGCTCGTCGGGCGATGATATATCGGAGGAAGCTCCGTATTGAGAGGTCCGCCGAGGTCGTTTGGAGAGTGATCTTATGTGTGATTTCGGAGAGGTGGAGGGTGAAATTGTGGGAGATGATGGACGGTCGAGTGCATCGAGTATTATTCGCACTGAACGAACAATGTTGAGCTGGATTACTGCGCGCCATAGTATTCGCTCTTCACGGAAAGCAGTCGGTGTATACAGACGTTGAAATTCTGAATGATGATGATGAGAAAACACTCTGAACAAAAATTTTCAATGTATTCAAACAGTTGAACAACACACGTCTCAAGGTAGTAGATTTGCCTGAACATGTCCGGATCAGCAGAGAGCCACGAGCTGGATGGCATACGACGCACCGGACTCGCTCTGGCCAAGCAGCAGGAGCCTCACTATCCGCCTCTTCTTCCGAGCCTGACGCTCAGCTTTGATACTGGCATCAATAGCCATACTGATTTGCTTGGCCTCTTCCTCTCTTGCGAGACGAAGAGCACGCTGCTCTGGAGTCTCATCCATTGGAGGCCTAAGGACCTCATCGAGAGGGTCTTCGGAGGAGATCATGATGAAGGAGGAGAGAGAAGGAGAAAATGGTGGTAAAAGAGGGTAAAGGGGAACAGCAGCTGTGAGAACGGGGTGATTGCGAGGGTCAGGCACGAACAAGCGAGGTGCCTGTATGTATAAGATCACGTGGCTATGTTCTTACGTCTTTCTCTTCCTGTCAGTGTCATTGCTTCAATATGTATGTTTTCTGTTTCCAGGGCTTTCAACGAACAAGTTCCTGGCTGCAAATCACTTCACGCGTGTTCTCATTTATTTTTTATTCTCTTGTATAGTTCCTGACAGAATACAGTGAGGAACGATCACTGTACAACCCAATCTCTGGCTTCTTGCGGTGCAGTGAAATCCTGACGACAGTAACGGGGCTTTTCATCAGCACCTTGTGTTGCCACTCAATTAATTTCATGCAGACGCTCATTTCCTCGTGTCTCCGGCTGTTCGACTTGTCTTGTCGGCCACTTCCGAAATCATCATGAGGCCGACTCATTCACGTCCTCGTCCGTCTATAACGAGCTTACTCTGTGCTTTTGGCTAGTCATGGGCTGCGGCACGACACGGCGTTATCTATAAACCTCTTCAACTTTGCTACAGCGTCAACTTTAGATTCTTTCTCACAAGCAGGGCCGTGGGTTCCACCCATGAGATCAACAGGTCGATAGGCCCAGCTTCCTTTGCGTAGGGTATGTGGAGCTATGCACTGTATTCCCAGCGCAGCATCAGCATACCGCTTTACGAGAATACCCGCAACTCGTTCCTTCACACGAGATCTCAGCGAAATCAAGCATGTTCAGACTTTCGTTCCCACTTTGTCGCTCTTGGACTGACCTATTCAAGTCATCCGTAAGTACTCCAGCAAGACAAGTACGTGGGTTACCCAGCTCCACGAAGATTCGTTTGCTAATTGGTTCGCTATATTTATTCTTCTCTCGGGCGAAGCTTACTAGATCGATATCATCGCTCAATCCTCTCTATCACATCATGCTCGTTCCTGAGCGCTGAGCTCTAATAATGCTTCTCACTGCATTGTTCCTGGATTCCATTTGCCGCTCAACTTGGGTTGTCGTAACTTGGCCCAACTGACGCTGTATTGCTGTGCTGTGGACATTGACGAGCAATAGTTTCCGACCCTTCGTTACAGCAACTCTCAAGCCAGGTACGCGCCCCATAAGCTCGGTCCTGATTGCGTCACTACGAAGATTCTTTTTCAGTTACAGTACGACCCTGCTCCGTCTTAAAAGGGACAACATCATTGTGCCCTCAGAGTGACTCCGAGCCGGAGCCGTTTACCTGAACGTGCTGCCTGTCTATCATAGCGCAAGTAAATCAGCACACCAAATGCAAACCTGCCTTTGCGGCGCCACTTTGGGAATCCTTACGCTTGAACTTATCAGGAACTCTTTCGAACGCTTTACCTGCGCACCTGAGTAAATATTGACGTCTAGACTCTAGGTTTCCGGGTGTTTCCCGCACATCAGAAACAGATTTTGAACTTGAACGTGTATGTACATGCGTATAACGGGGACCGTCGTCATCTTGTTCTAGACTAGGTCAAAATGAGGTGTACGTACCTAGCCCTTTCGCCTTCTGTTATTCCATGTTGCTGTATGCGTTCCATTTGATGCAGGTGATAATCATCCACCCAATTGCAGTAAATGCCACTGTACAGCAGGTTCCGGTGATCTCGAATTTGCGGGACTGCTTGTGTGGGGTGAAGATAAGCCTACACACAAACGGCGTTTATTTGTATATGACTCCTTCATTAGTGTGGTCACGGTGCGTAAGTAAGTAGCATGGAGGACTCATTGCATTCGGATGGCGGTGGGGCGTCCGAGCCCGGCTATAATCATTCTTAGTAGAGAGTGTCAAAGAAAATGGGCTCAATTTCGGTGACCAGGGTCAATGTAAGTACGAGCACATGCACTTTTGCTTCCGAGACACCAGGACTGTTCCCGCATGGGAGCATAATCGAACGATATTCTCTTGTGTATCAATGTCGGTGTGTAGGAACCACTGTATAGAATTCCATTCTTAGATCAATATTGCGAAGAGGACATATGCACATCAGTCAATATTGGAATATTCTTCAGATAAAGTTCTCCAGGAACCCATACTCTACAGTAAGTAAATTCTAATTCAATCTCATCCTGGATGTAATACCCCGATCCTTTCAAGCTACCCCAATTGTGTGCCTTGTTCCTAATCTGTATCTATGACACTATATATGTATTTCCTTTCCTGATCATCATAGGCACTGAGGTTTAAGTATATGCAGGTACCAAACTCATTGACTTTCATGCATGTCTATACATTTCAGGTACTTAATCAAACTTATGTGTATGGAAATTGTGGCAGATTGTATTTGAAACATTGAATACAGGTTCTTAGCCTGAAAGAGGCTTTTAAAAGCTGCATAAAAATGACACAGAAGCCTTCTCAGCAAAACTTTTCTAGTATCCAGGAACATCTTTTTTGATGTCAGTTGTTATACAAGGTAGAAATTAGAAGATACTTGTACACAAAATCAGTAGCATATTTTATCGAAATTCAAGTTGGACTTCAATGACTCTGGTGAAACTGAGTATCACTGAGACATAGTCACAGACATTTAGAACACTTGTAGAGAGCCCATGAAAAACAAATATACTGTAGCCTACATATAGTAGAAAATTTAAATGACCATAAATATAATGGCTGTGACAAGTAGATCTCAAAGCAAAGCTAAAAAGGCCTCTCTCTCTCAATATTTCTGATACTGCCTAAGCCAACCCATAAGTGCTTCCATAGTTACCAAACCTTAATATAAACTAGCCATGTTGACTGCTATGTATTCTTTATGAGTCTTGATTGTCTGAGTAATTTGATCTTACCAATATTGGCTAGCATAGTAGGAAAATGCCCAATCTAACACACCAAATTCCAGGCCATACTACCCAGGCTCTCCATATAATGGTCATATCACCAATAAGAACCTTTTTAAATAATTAGATAACTGAGTATATGATTGAGTAGAATTGGCTGAAATTTAAAGTAACTATCAAATTCTCAAATTGTTCAAGTGACAAAGCAAGACTAACTACCCTTGAAATTCTGTCATTCAGAGAAAGTGAGAGATATCAAGTCAAAGTTCATCCGAAATGAAAGTGTATGTATGTAGACTTCTGGGATTTCACCTAGTATAGTAACCCCTATGTCTTAAAGAAGAGAATCTTCATCTGGTGTCATATTGAGTGTTGGATGGTAAAGAAAATGCAGACTACTACCTATATGTAGTATGACTGTCTTTATAAGAATGTGAGATGATCAGATTGATTGATTTACAAAACTACGACACATTGCCACAGATACTTAAGTTGATCATCACAAGTAGATGGACATGATTTATCATTCAATAAATTGTTCTGTTAAAATTAATATTGAGTAGGAAAGAGCTGGCAATAATGATCAAGCCACTGCAGATATATATTGTGTATACTGAAGATTATAATGAAGGTGTGAAGATCACAAGATAATTCAAGTACAAAGATTGGAAGGACTTTATAAGGTATCTCAGTGTAGATGATGGGGCCTTAGATGAAGAAGCTCTCAGATACATAAATTAGTCTATTGGGTTATGCCTATGGAAATGCTTCTATTTTTTTTTTTTTGGGAATCAGAATCATGATAAAAGAGATGCTGAGGCAGAAGTAGAGATCATCTCCATTTTGTCAAGACAATAGAATGATTTCATGAAAATTTCTGTTGCAGAATAGTCTCAGCAACAGCTTCTATTTGTATGAAAAATAAACAAGTGTTTGTACATCTTCAAACCAGCGCTTTCTGAATTGTATAGCACTAGTACGACGATCACAAGCCTCTTACCAATGGTTCAGTGGTCTAGTGGTTATGATTTGTGTCTCACACACACAAGGTCCCCGGTTCGATCCCGGGCTGAACCACATTTTTGATCTACTTTTGCCCGGTATGCGAACCGTCCCGTTGGTACATACATACTTGATTCTGAACTTTGAAGCATACAAATGTGAGCGTAGAACAGTTTTCTGGTCTCCGAGTACCACCAGTCACAACCAAAAAGATAAATTAGCCACTTTTCTTCAGGTTTACTCTATCTAAGGTATATAGCTAGCTATGTGTATAATTACGCGGTCCAATGGTAGAAAAAGACAAGATATCTGCAGTTTCCCCACGTCCTACACCTGTCTAGGTGCCATCCTCACATCACCCCTCGAATTCTGACGCGAAGCAGAAGGCGAATACGGTGGCTGATTCTGATTCTGATTCAAATTCGGCGAATGGCTATGACTCCTCGAGACGCTCCTCCTCACATCATGACCACCTCCATTCCCTCTTCTTTCCCTACTCCCATGAGTAGACCTCAAAAGCGTCCTCTCATCGACTTCATCGTCCTCCGTCTCATCTTCGCTCTCTTCTCTAAGTTGATGTAACCCGACGTTGTCAGCACCCACTCCGCCTCCACCTCCACCTCTACGAGGTGTACTGTCCCTTTCGTCTCCCTCAAACGCATTGAATAACGTATGACTCTGTGCACGGTAAAGCGAGCTCCGTCTTCCATGTCCCATGCGGGTTGGTAATCCGATCCCATCATATCCCTGTCCCTGTCCTTCACCCGCACTTGTGCCACGCCCCTCAAGAATCCCATGCCACCCGTCGATAGAAAGTCTCCCGGAGAGACTCAACCGTGGGTTCATCAGCCCGGCTTCGCCTGGGAGACCATGGCCGTTCTCGAGTGGATTCGAAGGCATACGTGAGAGATTGAGTATGTGTACACCTAAGAATGTAACGATGAACCCGCAGAGGAGTGATACGGTGTTGGTCGTATCGGTTGTGTTGAATCCTTGGAAGAGGATCAGAGAAGCGACAATGGTTGCGGTTGAGAAGCCGACGTAGTACATCGGGTTCACTCTACACACAAAGAAGACATGCTTTAGAGTGGGGAATGGAGAGCAGGTGACCACTCACATATTGACAGAAAACGTATCCAGTGCCTTATTAAAATAATTCATCTGGACGAGTATACAAAACGCCGAGACGATCCCAAACACGTATGTACTCGGGCGCACGAATTGGTTTTTCCCGCTAAACGTCAACTTCACAGCGACGCCGAAGCCTTTGATTGACATGACGGATACTGAGCCGACGACAGAGCATATGGATATGTAGACGAGGGGGTTGGAGCGTCCGTAGCGGGGGACGACGGTGTAGATCATTATCATGGAGAAGACGAGGACTGTGAGGACGTAGAGGAGGAAACCTGTAGATTGATTGTGTTGTGTTGAGAAACAGAGAACATTTGTGGTAGGCAGGTGACGCACCAGGTTGTACAGCATATCCTAAGATCTCGTCGACGGTCTCGACAGGTTTATCCTCCGGTGCGTGTAGAACGATGATCAGGGACCCAATGAGTGAGAGCGCACATCCGACTCGACCGAGGTGGCCTAGTTCTTCATGCAGGAGGAACGAAGCAAGGATGGCGCTAGAAGGAAGCAAACGAGTGTCAAAGGCCAGCGAATAGTGAGACAAGGTAGATAGACGGACCCAATCAACACACTCAGTGCACCCAAAGGCGTTACTAGTATCGGAGGTGCAAATGTATAGGCTGCAAAGTTGGCAACTGAGAAAAGACAGGATATGTCACCGATTAACAAATTTCTTCCCAATGGAGCGTTGAAAATGGAAATGTGCGTCCTACCTTCTCCAAGAATAACTGAAATAATTGTTAGAAACGCGACTTTAGACAATGTATAACCTGCACGTACGTGTCGATATTCCAGCCCACCAAATAGGATTCTTCAAATACGAAAGATTATCTGAAGCTGCTGCTCCATAGGTTGTTTCCGCTGCTGCAGCATTCAAGCCCTGTTCGAGTTACATCCATACGTCAATATGAATACCCTCGCAGAGAAAGAAAACACGCCAAGCTCTTTGAAAACCTTTTTGGTGATGATTGAGCTCATGCCGATGGCCATTGAGCTTGATACGGCGAGGGCTAGTCCGATCCATTTGTCGTCGACTGCCATTGTCGGAGTGAGGCTTTTTGAAAGTTGAGGCGATTATTCGTTAGTCGTAACGAGTAAGGAGCGAGATAAGTGGGCTTCAAGAGGCTTCAAGCCAGGTAAGTATGTGCTGGTGGAAGGGGATAATAATGGGTCGATGGTCCGGCAATTGTTTCGTGGCAGCCGTAGAAATATGAACCCACGTGTGCGAACTCTTTGTCCGATCTCAGCTACACGCAGGTCTTCTTCGAGCTCTTATTGCATGGCGATCTATCTGGGATATCGGCGGTCAAGTATTGAATTCACTATCGTGTACGGCCCTCACTAGCGGATGTACAGTCTCGTTTGCGCCCCTATAAACTTTTCGAACATCTTCTGTAACTTCCAGAGACAACTAGAGTGTTGGGGGAACGCCTCAAAGCGTCTCTCTGTCAATTTTCATGGAGCTCCTGCGATGGAATTTGGCAAAAGCGACGACGTCATTCTCAACGCGTCATCATCTACAATGGACGAGATAAAAAGCAGTGGCGCCGACTATAATCCCATCTTTCGAATCTCCTTACAACATTCTCAATAGACCTCGCAATGATGTCCGAAGACGCCAACACCGACCGTAACTTTACCATGGTTAGTAAACTTTTCAGGAGAGCATCGCACATCCTAATCGCAATTCTGTAGATCCAAGCATTTGAATGGTACGCAGAAGGCGACGGAGTGCATTTTAAGAAACTAGCCAAGCTCGCGCCGGAACTTGCGTCTTGTGGAATCACTGCGATGTGGATACCGCGTATGTCGTACCTATTCCAAGCGGTGTATTCGTAATCTGAGCTGGAATATCTTTTGTAGCACCGACCAAAGCTGCTGGTCAGAACTCGGTTGGATACGATGTCTATGATCTGTGGGACCTCGGCGAGTTCGATCAGAAAGGCGGACGGAGGACCAAATACGGAACGAAGGAAGAGTTGATAGAGCTCGTGAATAAAGCTAAAGAGTTGGGTATTGCCACCTATGTAGACGCGGTGCTTAATCACCGGTACGCATATATCGACTTTGTATTTAAATCCGGATTGTTGACAATTACAGGTTCGGAGCTGATCGAGTCGAGACTTTTGCTGTGACCGAAGTTGATAACGATGACCGTACGAATGAGATTTCAGATTTGTATGATATCAAGGTACTTCTCACACTCCCCTCAGTGAACTTATTCACTGAATATTTCTTGCCAGGGCTGGACTGGATTCGACTTTCCCGGTCGTGGTGACAAAGTGGGCCATACCCTTTTTCACTTACACGTCGTCCCACTCACCCAATTGCTCGAACTTCCAGTACAGTAAATTGAAATGGAACTTCAATCATTTCACCGGAGTCGACTATAACGACGAGAATCAAAAGACTGCAATTTATCGTATTCATGGCGACGGGAAATACTGGGCGAAAGGTGTTGATGGCGAGAACAAGAATTACGATTACCTCAGTGCGCTTTTCTTTTCACTTCGTATATGCGTCAACATTGTTGATTTCGGGGATTTGTAGTGGGCGCAGACATAGACCACAGTCATCCTGAAGCTCGTGCGGATATAATCAACTGGGGGAAGTGGATTATCAAAGAGATTGGAGCGGCAGGGTTCAGGTTTGACGCAGTCAAGGTCAGTCACCCAGCTCTGCATGAGCGTTTTGGAATGAACATGGTCTACTAGCACATCGATCAAAGCTTCATCGCCGACTTTGTCAAGACCATTCGTGAGGACACCAAGAAACCGAATATGTTTGCAGTAGGAGAGTTTTGGAAAGACTCGATTGATGATCTTGAGGCGTATCTCTCGGGACTTGAAACCCAGGTCGGTTGGAATCTGGAACCTTTCACTTTTCTCTCAGCTCCGTAAAATTCTAATTACCAACCAAACCTAGTTCAGTGTATTCGACGCCCCATTGCATTACAACTTCAAAGAAGCAGGCGAGAGAGGTGCCGAGTTCGACATGCGAACGATTTGGGATGGAACGGTCGTGCAACATCGACCTATTGATGCTGTTACACTTGTTGATAATCATGAGTAAGTTCCTTTTCGTTCCGTTTTTATTTCCAAGCTGATTTGTTTATTTGCGTAGTACTGTAAGATTTCTGTGCCCGATACAAGGAGTCAATTATAGCTAATGGATACCCCCTCGTTTATTGTTACATGTAGCAAGTAGGACAAGCTCTGGAGAGCTGGGTGCCGCCGACTTTTAAACCCCTCGCTTATGCGTTAATCTTGCTAAGGCCTTCGGGATATCCGTAAGTCTTCTCTTACATCTCTTTGATGGCTGTTTTAGCGCCGACTGACATTGTTTACTGCAGCTGTGTTTTTTGGGGCGATCTGTACGGCACGAAAGGCGACAATCCTCAAGAGCCAGTTTCACAGTTGGCAGATATCATTAGAGCGAGGAAGTTGTTTGCGTATGGAGAATTGAGAGATTATTGGGATCACATGAATTGTGTTGGGTGAGTTCGGTTGTTGCTATTCTTGAATGAGGAATCACTGACGATTGGTGATGGTAGATGGGTTCGGATGGGAGAACCGGACAAGGGACGAGACGGGTGTGCGGTTGTTTTGTGTAACGGGGACGAAGGGTATGTGGTTAATGCTTCGAGAAAAAGCGTGTTCAGTACAACTAATGAAATATCTACAGATTCAAGCATATGGAAGTAGGCAAGGTGATTGTCTATCCCCTTCTCTTCCACGTCGTCTTTGACTAACGGTCGTGCCCTAGGAGCACGCAAATGAGAAATGGACCGACATTCTTGGATGGCACAAGGGCGAAGTGATCATCGGCGAAGATGGATGGGCTGATTTCAGTTGTTCGGCGAGGAGCGTTAGTATCTGGGTCAAGGAAGGTGCGAAGGGAAGGGAAGAGTTCAGGGGGAAGTGAGTGCCGGGTTGAGCTTGCATCTTTCGGATGTCTAGGCATGTGGCACAGATAAACCTAGATATTTATTGAATTGGCAGTTTTCGAGTACACAGCGACACATACTAAAGTATGAAAGCGGTATTGCATTCACTTCGTGATAAATAAGTGCTAAGCGCTAAGCAGTGGTAGGTATGTATACTAATAACTAACTAACTATTCACGACGGTATCTAGGTACGTACTACTGTAATCATTGTAATTCGAGAAAGTCACGGTGCGATTATATGAAGCATTGGGAATTCGGTCATAGGATGAAGCAAGAACTGAGACCGAAAACAGTGGAATGGTTATGAATATGGATATGTACAAATGAGATGGGAATGGATGATGGTCAATGGGATCCTCGGCTGATTCTGATCACCAACCACGCACGTGTAACACAGGCGGCTATCCAAAGGCAAAGTCGGAAGCGACGCGAGCAAAAGCAAGAGAGAAGAAAGCAACCGGGTCAACAAGCAAAGAAAATGTGAGGGCGGAGGTGGGGGAAGTGCAGTGTAGGGCTTGCGGGACCGGGGTGATCAACCAGGCAGAGCACCGAAGGGCTGAGTATGTAGCGCGAGGAGAGCAAGATGTACAAGCTACTTGTAGAGGGAAACCAAGGGGGGGGGAAGGGCAAGGATGAGGCGATGGGGTGGAGTGACTGAGCTAGGTATAATAAACTACGTGCGCGTGGGGATGGATTATCAACAGATAGAGAATAGGGATATACTGATACAGATATGTGAGATGAGATGTGGGATATGAACTGGAAGAGAAACGCAGAGAAAACCCCGGAACCAAGAATGTACACGAACGCGGGATATAAAGGTTGTACAATAATAAAGCGAAGGAAGGTTATAGTTTATCGTTATACCAACCTGCTGCAATACGAGAACGCCGAAGGGAAAAGTTCGCGGTACGAACTTTTCCGTCCGACTGAACTCGATTGCCTTTTTTTCAAGATAATGATGATCTGATTGCGGAATGGTGGAGTTGAGCGACGAGATGAGGGTTCACAACGTCAATTGATAGTAATGTATTGAATGTCGGCTGAGGTAGCTGGTGCACCGCAAGCTATCTTCAAGGTAAGTACCCCGTTTTCCAGCGTCCCTTCGATATCGTGCGGCTATAATGAAAAACAAAGGACATTCGTCAGTTATGATCGGTAGACTGTCCAAAAAGAGGAGAAACGGAAGACAAAGAAAGAAAAGACAGGAGTAGAGGAGCCAGCAGGAGGATGGATGATGATAATGCGCACTTTGGTCTCCAACGGTACTGGAAGAATCCTCCTGAACTCCCCATACTTCCTTTCGCGAATCTGATAATGCGGGTGTATTCCGTCGTTACTAGTGCCACTGACACCTGCAACGCCATGAGACGGCGGAAGACCCATACTCGCAGAACTATCTGCAGCAGAAGCGGAAGAACTACTTGGAGGTGGGAACACTGGATTCGACCAGCCACGAACGCAAATCTGCTTCAACCTATTGATCGTACAAGTCGATAGTGTAACTATCAGATTGTCGCGCGCCACTCCAGGTATTTCCATTACTGCCGTTAGAGTGTTTGTGCCACTATCGTACTGGATGTCAGACCTAGGTGAAAATTGTTTTACGCGTGGTCGGGCATCAGGTTGCGGATTTGTCAAGGGTTGAATCTGCTGAGAATGGTATTGCATTTGATGCATTTGAGTTCCTATTGGGTATGTTTGGTATGAGGCTGAGGGTGTCGTGGCGGATGGGGTAGTTGGACCGGAATGAGGAGGAAGCATTGAGGTGGGTGTGTAAGGCGTTCCGCCACTATAGAGTAATGAGAAGCGTGGCTTCGACAACAAACACGCCACTCACCTTACGCCAAAATTCGACATCCTTCCCGAAGCACTTGAAGGTGGAGTAGAGATCGACGTTGTTGCTGTCGTTGAACCTAAGGGCATTGAGACCATATTCGTCGTCAAGATTGGTGCAGGGGCCACGAATCTGTCATCCAACTCGCCTCGATTGCCTTGGTGTCTCGACAAACTCGAACTTGGACCAGGACCAGGAGTTGCACTCGGATGCGTTCTGGGGTAAGGATGCTGGCGGGTGTTTCTAGGAGAACGACGAAGAGCTGCACGCCCCCCTGGGGCACGAGTCGCTGACGTTGCTGGAGATGTCGCTGAAGCAGTACTAGGACGTGTCGCACTTGTTAGGTCAACATGCTCCCCACCGTCTCCTGGGGATGGTATACCATCTGACCTTGTAGCACGTACATCTGAAGGAGAATGTACTGGATGTAACAGTATTGGTCCGTGGTCAGTCGGTGACTGTGTTTGACTAGCAATATGTTCTGTCTCAAGCTCGAGCGGAAAAGAAGTATGAGGAAATTGTTGAACTAGCCCTTGCGCTGACGGTGAAGCTGACGAGATATAGTGTTCAGACGAGGGGGGTTGATTTTGTTGCTGGGGCTGTTGCTGCTGCTGCTGCTGCTGTTGTTGTTGCTGGTCAAGCGTCTCCCACTGTGGAAATGGTGGTTCACTGGCAGAATACTCTTCATGTTGGTATTGCCCACCATGAGTATGGTAGGGGTAAGACATTGGGAGTGATCTGAGCCAGTCGTATCGGCGCATTTTAAAGCATAAGGGCTGTAGAGGGATGAGTCAGTATTTCCGCTTCCGGCGAACAATGAACATGAGGCGCGCATCTCGCACAGCCACGTTATCGATCACGTGTGGGGCGCGCCGCTGCAGCGCTGCCCGCCCTTGCCCGCCCCGGAACCAGAATTAAATCCACGGAAGAATATACGGACTCGGGCATTAGAGCGTTGAAAATGTCAGTACCACATTCAAGATAGATGGACCAAAAGTGTTATCAAGGCTCATCCACGCGCCACGCGTCGGGAACCAACGCGGGAGTCATACGACTCCCATCACATCACGGAGGATCATGGGGTAGTCATGGTGGTGTCGGGCAATTCGCGAACTTCCATATCTGTTCAGATCGCAGCGCCTTGGAATGATGGGAGCGCGTCTCGTCAGGGCCGCAATGATAGAAATGGGTCCACAGATATCGGGCAATACAAAAATTAATCTGTAGGCGACGTAAATTTGGAGAAGTGGCATGATAATGGAGAGCACGATTGACCGACCAATTGCGCGCATTTCTTGTCGGCAGTCTCCGGTTTTTAATACGAAAAGGCCGTTGTATTCGAGCAAGTTTCGTGAAATTTTTTCCTGCGTAGAGCCGCAATAGGCATTGTTCAGGGAGGTAGAAAACGCAATTGTTCCAAGGGAGAAGAGGGTCGTGTCCTTGAACGCGGCCACCTGACAACTTGGACTGGTACTCGGAAGCCTGTCGAAAGGGCAAGAAGAAAAAATGGAATTTGCCTTGATACGAGTTCGCGCATTGAGACCGATTATCCCTTTTGCGATACGTGTATCTGCTCACCTGTAGACAGCTTCTCCTAAAAAAATCTTATACTCAGCCGTCCCCGCTTTTCCCTGAAGGTCAAGCACGCGAGATGTAGGGATTTCAAACTCGCTAGGCAGCGTAAGATATGGGGGATGACAGCAAGAGCTTGTATGCGGTACCACTGGAGCAAAAATATCCAATAAGTATTCTAGAGTTGTTGGCATACTACGCACTGGCCGGCGGTGTATGCAAGCGGAATTTCGACCATACGAGAGCCAAAGCCGCGGTTGTCTGAGTGTAGAGTTCTAATCAGATTGAATAGTAGGAGAGGCCTAACAATTCAACACCTGTATCTTGTATGGAAATTATTCCACTTCGCTGACCAGCAAGATACATATCTTTTGACTGACTCGATTTGCAAGGTCCACGGGTAGAGCTCATGCTTCGAGGTCTCTTGAGTCCTCATAGACCAGAGATACCGGCAGAGGTGAAAGGTGGTCATGGGCAGCAGTTAAGGCGTGGTCAAAGAGGGTCAAAGAGACCAAAAAGAAATTTCTAGCTTGGACCCCCGGAAACCGGGCCGACTCTGGACGTATTAGTGCACAGCCACCCGAACTTATTTTTCTCTCAGAAGGCTTGTCATGACAGCGGGACCCTTTCTCATTCGCAGTTCGCTCATGAAAGTCTCTCACAGAATAATGGAACGAGAAGTACTGCCCGGATACTTGGCTACATCTAAAGCTTCTTCATCTCGAATTGATGACCCAAAATCCTCGCGAAAATTCCTCGTATTAGACCTCAATGGCACTCTTCTTCACCGTCCGGGGCGCTGGAGACCGGCTGTCGATGGCAGAAAGAGGCAAGCTGTGCTTCCTCGTCCTTATATGCAATCTTTTTGCGAATACCTGTTTCATGAACGTGTCCGAGAGTGGTTGGATAGCATGATATGGAGCTCGGCACAACCGCATAGTGTGGAGGATATGGTGGAAATGTGCTTTGGGCATAGACAGGGGGAGTTGAAGGCAATATGGGCACGAGATACTTTGGATTTGGACCCAAGAGCTTACAGTGAGTTACTCACCACATACAATCCGACGTCCTGACTTTAGCCTCCTCTTGTCTTCAGATCAAAAGCGTCCTACCATCAAAGATCTTGGCAAAATCTGGAAAGAGTTTCCCGAACACTCAGTCTCGAGTACTCTGCTCGTAGACGATTCGACTCGTAAAGCGCGTTTACAACCGTGGAATCATATCTGCATATCCGAATACACAAACTCGTTGCGTGCCCAAGATTTGGCAGTATGGAGGAAATCAACAACACCATCAGCACGTCCCGATTCGAAGAAAAAGAAGAAGTCGGAGAACACTCAGAACCCTGAGCCTCAGTCAAATTCTGAAGTCTCCGAGCTTACCACGCTGGTATCTGGAGTAGAAATATCTCCACCCTCTCTTTCTACAAGCTTGCCTCGACCCAGATCGAAATATGACGAGACGTTGCTGGCGATCATAGGGATACTCGAAGATTTGAAATACGAGAGCAATGTTCCGTCCTGGATAAGACATGGAGGCCTGAGTCGTGCTGCAGGAGATCAAGGTGGCGATATTATTCTAAGTAGCAGTGATATGTGGTTCCAAAATGCGAAGATTGCTCGTGCGTGGGCTAGGAAGGGAAAGGAGGCGCTGAAAGAGCTATCTATTGAGCTGACTCCAGGTGTATCTGGGTGAAGTTTATTCACTATTGTCCTTTTGTTTTGTATGAAAGTCAATATACCTTACATCGAGTCCATATTTTTAATCGCTTCCTCCGAGTCGGCTGTCCCCTTCCACTTTAACTCAGCCTTGTACTCACTCGAAGTCTCGATTTTCTTTCCTTCATGAACAGCGCTGAGTCTAAGGACACGAGCAACATAGGTGGGCTCCGAAATTTTTGACGAAATGACAGGTATACGCGAGCCATTCATTTCCTACATTTGCTTCTCAAAATCAATTCGCATCTCAATTTACTATTATACATCTTTATATGTTACAACGCCTACTAGCTTCTCTTCACCTTCTTACCTTCTTGCTTACACTCTCTTTAGCGGAAAGTTTTCTCTTCGATACACCTTTGGCATTCGGATCCGAAACATCACCATCATCACTTCCCTCATCTGCCAACTCCCAGATATCGCTGTCACCCTCTTGAATTTCTTCGTCGTCATCACGCCCTCCATCGTCGAGTTTGTTACTGACTTCGTCCTCGGAACAATTCAACACTTGACTCTCGTACCAGCCGTAGTACGCCTTTCCTAGAGCCCACCAAGGTTTCATGTTCAGGACATCGCCTACAGTCTCCGGACGCGCATGCCCACTAAGTACGTCGTCCAGACGCAGTATCTTCTGATATTTGTCTCTATCATTGGGGTCAATCATAGCGTAGATTGTGTTGGAGCAACCCGCGGCATAGAAATGGTAGCGTGCATGCGTGTTCTGAGGAGTCTTCGAACCTTTGGCGCGTTCCTTGCTTGTAAATACAAATCTAGATGGCGTGGCCTGCAAAGGGTGGGTTTGACCCTCAGTCGTAGACTTGCTGCCTTCCGCTCCCGCTTCCGTTTTGAGTGCCACGGTCTTTGCTCTCGCCATGACGTTCTTGGAAGGGACCTTCGCGTGCGCAGGAGGAGGGTTCGGAACACCTAAATCCATGACGATGGTGATATACGGGCGCAAAGGTTGTGGATTGGAACAGTCCGTAGAGTCCTCAGACAATGCTTCAGATCCAGTGGCTGGGAAGAAATCAAACTCTTGGGCATCAATCTGATATGTATTCTTCCGTTTCCGAAGTTTGACCTGAACAAAGATGGCAGTCATAACATGTTCACCTATCTTCTCATCCCTGATCAATACGGGGATGACGAGGTCGACGGAGGTCTCGCCAAGCCGACAAATGAACACAAAGCCTCGAATAAAAGCAGGTGCCATGGTCTCTGTCGATAGCTGGTGATCGTCACAAGTTTTAACCCACTGTGAGATACGAATCCGTGCATCTTTGAATGCCTCCTTGAAGGGAAGACCACCTCGCACGTTATTTGGAAAGGTTTTCGCTATACCGTGCGTGAAAAATTCCTTGAAAAAGGTTTGGACAGAGCATCCCATGCCGGTCGTCTCCTCTCTCAGAACGGCTCGATCGCAGGCCTCGGTAAACATTGCTCGCGCTACTAATTCACCTCGCTCGTCCATATCCAACAGACCGAGCTCAACGTTTTCGTCAAGAGTATCAATAAGGATCGTCGGATTTGTCTTTCGCCACAGATTTAATTGTTTTATTGCGGCCTAGGAATAAACAATTCAGGATCGAGTACATGGCCTCTGACGCCCAGAAGGGATCAGCTAAGGGATCGACTACCTACCATTGCTAGAATGGGTTCACTCGAATAGCCCGATCGAAAGTACTGACTGTGCTTCGGCATGGAATAAGCTAATCGCATATGATTGGCCACGAGAGTTGCCTGCGTTGTTATAACCTTTTGGCTTTGCATACGCGGCTCATACTCGAGGCAAAGCCGAACGTCAATAACGGCTAGTCGTGCCTCGCTTTTGTACTCCGTTGCAGGCAATTCCGTATTGTTCGCGAGTAGTTTTGAGCGGGCAAGTAGGACGGCATCAGCACACGCGTATTTCAGTTCTGTTCCCGTGAGACCATTCAACATCGTCCAAAACCTGTAGCGAACAATCATCACCGAGAATCGCACAAACATATGGGCGAGATGGCACCCACAGGGGACGTCCAAACTGGGCCATGAATTCAGTCTTCGATATGTCTTGCAGCGTATACCCGTTGGGTTTGATAGGTAGCTCAGGGGAGCAGTCAAACGAAGTCTCCGTAATGGGAGCCTGGAAGGCTGTGGTGTCGTGGGCACGTGCACTGGAAGCAAATTGTTCCCGAGGAGGAGCTAAGTGCGCGACACAGGATAGTGTAGATAGCGTGGACAGGAAAAGAACGAAAAGCGGCTCTTGGACATAATGGTTCAGGACGGAGAGAAAGACGTTGTAAAGGGTCTTCGCAGGCATAGATAGATCGGTTTGCGTCCGCATCAGCTCCTGGGCTTCATCGAAGTAAATCACGAGGCGCACGGATCCGCTAACCTCATCGAATGAGCTGAGTGTTTTAATAAGGTCCACAAGTTTATCCCTTGCTGAATTCCCCTGAACATCACCGGAAGATGTGTCAGAGAAGCACATGACCAAAGTGATCACGACACGCACTATTGCATCTACAGTCTTGCCTTGGAGGTTGATAGCGTGCTCTTGGACTTGGAAAATCAATTACAATCATTTCCAGCTTTGAACCACATTATGCATACGGTCACGTCTTCCACGATTTGTTTGTAAAAATCCGCACGAGAATGATTCATAAATTTTTCCATCGCTTGGTGACGACCTTGTAAGTTATACCAGGAAACTCGTTGTACATCACAGTGACCTTCTCGTGGATAGTAGTGAAGAGACACTGAAGAAAAACGTGATAACGGATTCGCATGGTGGTTTCCTCTTTGTTGCCCTAGCTCTGAAGGAGAGCCTGACGGATGCATTGGTCGGGAGGAGGATAAGCAAGCTCTAAGTTTTTGGATGAAACTAAGCTTGATAAATCAAAACCGGGAGCGAGATCTCCATACTGCACGTTTCGGCATCTGCACGAAGATTGAAGGGTGTAGTGAAGACGAGGTTGGCTTGCTCCTCAACCATTCGCGACTTGCCACATCCCGAGCTTTGAATAATCGATGCTGTGTTCGAATAGCCGATTTGATCATTTTCATTCCACATCTTGCACACCATGTTGTAGAGCGTTTCGTGGTTACGACCTTGATACGGAGTGGTCCAAGCCGAATTGACTGCACACGGTCAGAGTCAGAGTACTCAGGGCACTAACATTGAAACATGGGTAATGCCTCGTACCTCGATCTAAAACACATTCGTTAGCTCTGGATGCCTGAGAGAAAAAAATACTTGAGACGCGCACTCTTCATGGCAAATAGCTATCAGTTACGATGAAATCCTCAAGCTTAGTGGTAGTCCCAGCGTAAACCTCTTTGAGTTTGTCCCAGACTTCCTTGGCAGTAGTGAGTGACTCAATGGTACTGAACTGGTCAGGAGCAAGATGTTCCTTGATGATGCCGATAGCAAGATCATTCTGCATCAGAGACTCATTATAGTTTTGCAGTGCCTGCTGGTGCAGAGTAGAGGCAGCCAGTACAGTGGTACCCGCAGGTATAGACAGTGGACCTGGATGTGCCAGCACGGGCATTTCCCCAGTGCAGTAGCGCCAGACCATCTGTCTCTGGAGCTTGCCAGTTATTGGATCAGCCCAACGAGGATACATGCCGTATGTGAGAGCAGGAATGGGAGCCTCAATTGAGGCAGAGGTAGAACTCGAGTCAGTTGCCATGATGATGTCTCACAGTTGAATAGGCGGCGAAGGAGGGGAGGGTCGAAACTTGAGCTAGGATTGATTGTAAAAGGGTTGACGAGACTGTAAAATGAGTGCACGAAGAACCCGAGAAACCGAGAAGATTTATTTTGAAGCAAAGGGGGCTAGAAATAAGTATTCAAGTAGGCACCAGGGCCCATTACCTGACAAATGAAGTAATTCTCAGCGACATATGAAGAGGTTGAGCGCTCCTGATAAATGGAGCTATTCTAGATACATCGTGAGCAAGAAAAAGAGAGGAAACGAAAGACAAGCTCACTCACCTCAGCGATGTACGAAGACAACGAACGCTGAGGTGTGACTGGTAACGTGTGACTGTAACGCATGACACTGAGAACGAGAACGACAGAGAACGACTGTATTGTGTAATTTAATCCTCCTCTTCGACTTGAAAATTTTTAGAGTTCAGTCATTTACGCGGCCTTTACAGGCGAGGGTTGCGTCTCAAAACCTCCGAAAGTTTTGACGAAAGTTCCGGGCCATGTATACGCGAGCTATTCATTTGCTACATGTGTGGTGCCACTGCCCTTCCTGTCACTAGTGCGTCTCATTTTTTACCCTGATTCAATCAATGCCTATTGAATACTGTCTGTCTTGACAAGTATCATCATGCGACGCCTCATTTCTCTCAAGTTCACACTTTCACTCATCGGAAGGCGCTTTAGTGCCTTTCAATGCTTCGACGCGATTATCACAATGCGGTAGAAGATCGGAAAAGCGAGTTTCTCTCATCAGGGTCTACCAAGTCCGGGATATCTGTGGCTTCGATCTGTTCACGAGGTGTTATTTCGTACAATGTTGTACTTTTAGTGCCTTGCGGTCGACGGAAAAGGTTTAAAAAGTTAAACGGAAACGCATGAAGAACCCCTTGCCTATCTCTTCCTCCGCTAAGTTGTCGTTCAGCTTCTCGGTGGCAGACTCTGCAACAGCTATGTCTGTGCCGGACGACAAGTCTGGTAGTTGGCAGGACGCGAAAGAAGGAGGAGAGAGTGCTGTTGAGCAATGTGAGTGTTCGACACGGATTGGGCAGCTTGAACAGTACGCGCTTACGAAGGGATGGGTTCATAGCAGTGCATGTTTCGGCGTCTTCGACTCGGAAGATCAAGGTGGACAAAAATGGTGTTCCGTTAAGCCCACAGCCATCAGACAGTCCCGATGATCCTTGTGAGTCTGTTCATGACACGCGAATGCCTGCTATGAATAACTGTTTAAAAATAAATCCATTCACATGGATTCCTAGTAAATTGGCCTACAACGTATCGAGTATGTGGTCAAGTCTGTCGCACAGGCAAACCAATCTGACGCTCAAAATTCGAACGTCGTTCCTAAAAACATCTTCCTCTCATTTCAGGTATTCGTGCTGCTTCAAGTCAGCTTACTCTCCGCTCTCGGGACATTGAATCCTGCTATCATCAACCCTGCGTATGGCCAGCTCTCACAAGAATTCGGCGTGTCTCTCGTTACGGCATCCTACCAAACGTCAGTCTCCCACTGGCGGCAATCTACTCGAACTTACACTCCTGTAAACAGCACTGTGGCAATCGCAGTGTGCGGTATTGGGCCGTTCCTATTCACTCCACTTGCGAATGTCTACGGACGAAGGCCAATCTACTTGTTAACGACATTCATCGGCGTTGCTTCGGCCTTGGGTTGCGCGTATGTCGACAATTATAGCCAGCTTATTGGTGCCCGTGTTGTGAACGGCATCTTTCCCATAGCGTGAGTGGTGTATTCTCATAGGGAATTTCGGAAGTCGGCACTGGATTGATGTCTATGCAGGACCTCGCTAGGTGTCGCTACGGTAAGTTTGGTCTACATGTGAACATCGGAAAGGCGATTGATATAGCGAATTTTAGGTTACCGACATGTTTTGTCTTCATGAACGGGGTAGAGCACTTGGCGTTTATACAGTCTTAACCAGTTGAGTCATATCATGAATAGTCGTGTTAGTCGTGTTGAGAAATCTAACCGTTCGCCTATCAGCTAATGGAGGCCATTTCGCTCCCATACCTGGTGGTTTAATTGGCCAGTATCTAGGATGGCGGTGGATTTTCAAGTTCACGGCCATTTGTGATGGCTTCGCCCTGGTCTTTCTACTTTTCTTTCTACCAGAGACATTGTACATTCGTGACTATGGGCCGGCGTCGCCTCCATCATTTGACTCTGAAACAGAAGAATCAATGTCTGGGCTATCGCAGAGTGGTTTCGAGCGCCATGTGGATCGTCTCAAGTTTCGAGGAAGATTTCCGGGGAGGAGATTGGATCTGTCGCAATTTGTGTGGCCGTATATCGAGATGATGCGCTATGTGAGCTCGCTTGATATACAATGATGTTTAGCGCCTGAATGAAGCTTGCGTCTCTAGCCTTCTGTGCTCTTTCCTGCCGTGTACTATGCGATACAAGTATGTTATCCTGATAGCGCCGTGCAATATCTTGCTAAACAACTAATATTTTTGGCGGAAAGATTGGTCTAGGAAGGTGTGTCAAGTACCTCATTAATGCGATCCGTCTGACTCACAGTTTTAAAAGCATTTTGTCAGCCGTCACTGTCTCCCAAATTTTTACCGAAAAATACGGATGGAACACAATGCAAATCGGTGTTGCGTATGGTGTTGCACTGCTCATTGGAAGTTTTCTGGGTGAGACGGCTGGTGGATGGGTTGTCGATTCTGTGATGGTGCATGCAATTCCCAACTTTATTCTTCACATGAGCTGACCACTTCCAATACCTATAGAATCGTGCCCGCCGACGATCCACTTCCGCGCCCAGTGAGCTACGGCTTCAGGCTATATGGCCAGGAGAGATACTCGTTCCCGTATGACTTTCTTTCTTTCCGTATCGGTGAGAACTGAGCATCTTACAGTATCTTTGCCTCTAGATTGGTCTCATACTGTATGGATTCAGCGTTCAATACCGTACCCCTTGGATCGTACCCCTTATTGGGATGGCTATTGCATGTTTCGGTGTACAGTGTATTACAACTGTGCTGTAAGCCATTCAATTGCGTCTCCATGATTGAAACCAAAGCTTCTCACACTGTATCCTCGTACGCAGGTACACGTATAGCACAGACTGTTATCGAGACAAGTCAGCCGAAGTATCTCAAGTCTTTAATTTCATTAGGTGAGTGGCCCCAAACTCGTAAGCCGTAATAATTCTGAAAATGGGTCGTTCCGGATGTTGTAGGCAAGAAATTGGTATGACCTTTGCATTCTATGCCATTCCACTTGCTCGGGCAATGGGTGGATACCACTGGCTATTTCTCCTTTTTGCATGCTTGGGTAGCATTCTGGCATTCATTCCCATCCTGATATTGATGTGGAAGGGAGTGGCAATCCGGAGAATGGTGGATTCTCGATAACTGGTATCGTTTGTCTGTACAAAGCCTTCAATGGCTCATCGACAGGTACTGCTCGAAAGACAGTCATGGGACGGAGAGCTTGAACTTTCGTGAAGAGAACTTAGAGAGCATGCGTATATCCGTTAAATACATATGTGCAGCATATGAGACATAGATCAAACAACATAGATTCTCGACCACACCATCCTCGTACATAAAAACCCTTCCAACGCCAAAACCAAAAACTACTCAGTCTTCTTCCCTGAAGACTCTGCCTTCTCCAAAACCGAATGGACGTTCATCACTATCAGACAATTCGAACTCAAAATCATCCTCGATTTCTTCGTTCTTACGCGTAATGAGCGCCTTCAATCTAGCTATTGTTTCCTCCGCGTCGTCGACCGCCTGGCGACGCATGGCTCTGTCGTAGTCCTGGGAAGTGGGGTCGACAACAGCTTGAGGGTCCCACTGTATTTCCTTTCCACGCCATCCTCCACCGCTATGCACATAGTTGAGGAACGAGCGCCAGAGGGGATCAAGGGACAAGACGTCGGGGTTTCCAATGATGATAAGAAGAGCTTGGGCTCGCGTTATCGCAACTGAAGTGAAAATCGTTTAGAGTGAATATGATCAAACAGTAAAGCAGGGACCTACCGTTGAACCGATGTGGGCTTGCAACAAAGCCTAGCGTTCGCGTGATGTCCGCGGTGATAAATTCCGTACTGCTTCGTACGGTCGAGAT
>JH814838.1:84799-111751 GCA_000296255.1 Omphalotus olearius VT 653.13
GTTATGGCGGTCTGCCCTGTCTTTCATTGTGTATTACTTGAAACCAATTCGACTTCGTTAGCTACATACAATTATCAACGTACAGTACAATTTCGTTCGTCAAATAAAATCAATTCAAGAATTCGACACGTGAGTAGTAGTTCGAAGGCAAGGGCAGTAAAAGAGTCTGAAAATTGAAAGACAGGGTCCAGGTTTAAAATGCGCCACAAGGGGGCCGTAAATACGATATGGCAGCAAGAGAGGAAAGGTATAAGAAAATCGGAGATCAAGAACCGACAAGCAGCAAGTCACGGTAATCGTATTGAGAGAGAGAGCCGTGAGCAAAGAAGAGACTTAAAAAAGAGGGAAAAAGCAAGCAGGAACGAAACCTATAGCTATTAGCAATTTTTCAATTCAGATCACTCAAGAAGCACAGATCAACGTATCCCCGCTTCTACAAGTCAACCTCACCAGTAGTCACCTCCGAATCTAACCCACTCATATTTCCCTCCACATCCGCATCTTCTCTAACAACTTCAGGCAAATTCTGACTCTGCCCTCGTGAATGTCCTTGTCCTTGTCCAGCCAAACTCCCCGCTCGACTCCTCGTTGCACCCACACCCGCCGACCGAGAGATCAAACTACCAGTCTCAGCAACCCTCCCACCCCTCTCCACACTTTCCCTCCTACTCACGCTAGCACTAGGATTCGCACTAACACTCGCACTACTGATGCTCCTCAAACTCCCCGTTTCAGCGACACGCCAATCATGGCTCCCCCTCCGAGCGTTGGAGTTTCGTCGACTTAGTGGCTCGACAGGTGAGAGCGAGGGGTCGCGTGCACCGTTGGCGCCGGCACTACCCATGTAGTAAGATACAGTCGGAGATCCGAAGGATGATGATAGGGATGGTGGTGGGACTGAGGGGTACGAGAGGTTCCTTTGTCCGCCTACGACACCAGAACCTATCCCACCTAAACCACCGGTTGCACCACCACTATGCGCCGGGTTGTAATAATACTGCATATGGTTATGGATCGACGCAGATGAAGGTGGCGTAGTTAGGTTCGTCAAATTACTCGTTAGACTCGCTGGGTCGTAAGGTGATTCCGAGGAAGAGGAAGCTGATGCTGATGTGGGAGAGTGGGAGAGTGGTGTCGTGCTTTCGGATATGAGGTGGCTTAGAGGTTGACGGTGATTTTGTGAGAATGGACGTGGAATAGGGACGCCATTTGGCTGACGTTGGGCCTGTTGGTTAGTAGAGTTTGAGTGGGTTGGAGGGTAGGGGTATTGGACTGATGTTGATGGGCTTGAGAACGATGAAGATGAACTTGAAGATGATGGTCGATGATGAGTTGGTTGAGAAAGTGGGTCGGCGGATGAGAGACCTATTAGATTGTCCACTGAATGTCCCAACTTGAATTGAATTAGTTCAAAGCTCATTAAAAGTAAGAAAATACTGCTCACTCGATTCCGATGTTCAATAAGCTCTTCCCTATAGATCTCATTCAACCTCGATATCCGGATGTAATCCCTTTCGATATCAGACAAGCGATTCCTCAACTGTTCGTTCTCCCTACGCAGCGCGTCAAGCATGATTTCGACACTTGGATCGACAGTTCTAGCCGCTGCTCCATTAGCAATGCCGTTCGCAGCAGCAGCGTGCCCATTCGTTCCTGCCCCATTCCCATTCGTCTGCGTCTGCGTTTGAGCCTGAGCCTGAGCCTGCTGTTGCTGAGTTCGCAACGCAGCTAGCTCCCTCGATAACCTATTGACATGCGACTCCGATTCAGCTTCGAGAGCATTCTCCAAATCAATCTTTTCTTCACGAAGCTAAAGAAAATCAATACTGGGATCAGCGATGAGCTCTGGTATAGATTTCGAGGAAAAATTTCGAATAGGAGTAGAAACCATCGTCGCTCTCCTATCGTGTCGTTGGCTCCTCACTGTGCTCTCTATTCCACAATTGACAACCCCACCCAACACATCGTACACGCTCAATAGGATGAAACTCACCTTCTCCAACTTTCTCGACAAAACATTGATAATTCTCTCTTCCTCCGCCTCATACGCATTGATCAGATTCTCTTGATTCTTCATGCTACTTTGGGACAACGAGCTTGCAGAAGACAAGCGTCTAAGAGAGACAGGTGGCGAGCGTGAGCGACTGGACATGGTCACAATTCGCGGTCAAGGACAACCCAAGTGCCACTGAATTGCGAGACAGCCACGACGCAGACGGAAACGCAAATGGAAATGAAATTTATGTGTGTAGTGATCTGCTACGCGGCCTAGATCAGGGAATCAAGTCAAATTTTGAAGAGTTGAAATGAGAAAGAAATGTCTTCTTCATTCACAGGGAGACAACAGAAAGGAGGTCGCCGTACGGCGTAAACGGTATACCGGTAGCGGTCCCCGGCGGTGCGCCACTTCAGTACTTCAGTGCTTCACCCTCATCCACCATTCGACATCTTTCATCTACTGTCTTGCAGTTGTAAGTAAAAAGCTGTAGTTCTCGTTGAAGTTTGTTGCTTCATATCGCTAATTGACATCAAAAACTAATGCAACCAAGGACATCTCAGGCTGTGCTGATTTCAAAATCAACCACACACTCGGCCATTTTCATTATGATGCACTCGTACAAGGCTCACCGTCGACCATCGTGATTCGCTGCGGCATGTAGCTGGCGCAACAAGCAGATATCAATTCAACGACACTTTCGACAAAGCCATGGTGATCCCATACATTCCTGCTTCAACAGGTATCACTGCAGACATTCGAGATGCATTTAAGTCAGTAAAAGTACTCGTTCGTCACGCTGGTCGGTCAGTACTTTACCCCCTTGTCTCTGATGTCAATTTTCAAATGCTCCTCCGACAATTTGGCCTGGGTCGATGCAGGGTTGAACCGCGAAAATGCCCACTGATTTTGTTGAGATAATTCAGGGATGACTTGGAATAATGGGGCAAACTTGAGTACATTCTCAAAGGTATTCTAAAGGTTGAATTTGTACCAATTCTGCATACTTCTACATTGAGTTCCTCCATTGCCATGGATCTTTACTCCCTACTCTCTGCAACTTCTCCTAGATCCTGCAACTCAATTCCATCATCATCTTCTGAATGAGGACCTCTTCTGACCAAAGAAATTTCATGGATATGTGAGGACCTCAGTGAAGCACCCTCTGCAAACTCCAATGTGGTGAGTATAGAGTTTGCACTCAGCCTTCTATCATTATCCAAAGAGAGAGTAGACATCTCTGCCATAGTATTATCAATTGAAGATCTTCTGAATTTCACCAAGGCAATGACTGCAAGAGGATATATCATCTATAAATTATGTGAGTGGGAGTCTATGTTTAGAAGAGTGATAAATTCATACTGAGGAACAATCAGCAATTGTACTCATGATAGCTTGGAGGCAGAAAGCAATTTTGCTTTCAGATACAGACTCAGGCAATTGATTTAATATCAATAACATTAGTATGTAAACCATCTGATCAGATTTTAAGTTTTGTTATGTTTGAATTAATTGGAATACTTTACCTGTATGCAGCCATAGGCAAGTCCTGACTCAACAATGAGTGCAAGAATCTTCTGAACATCACTCTTCTTCCTTCCAACTTCAGAAAGAGATTTCTGGTGCTGCCTAAGTCAATATATAAGTATCTTTACAGTTCTGAAGAAAGAGAACTTACCAAGCCTTTATGTATATCAACATTGTTCCTAAAATATTGACTCCAAAGCTGATTGCATAGCTGGCTATGTTGAGCCCACTGTAGAAATCACTTTCATTTGCACTGCTCAACATAATCACACCAGCAATATTTACTCCTGTTATTCTCTATGAGTTTCTGTTGTTTCTCAAAGTTTGAATCTTACCAATGTTAGCCAGCATAGTAAGGATAAGGCCCAATCTGATGTACTGATTTCCAGGCCATACCACCCAGGCTCTCCAGACAATAGTCATGTCACCAAGAAGAACCTAATTAGATAAATTATATTAGTGAGCATACATTTGAGTGAAAAGAACTCACATTGAAAGTGGCTATAGAGTTGCCAAATATTAAAAGTGATTGAACAAGATTATTTGCTCTTGCATATCTATTATCCAGAGAAAGCAAGGGATTTTCAATCAACCAGCCTCTATATTGGATAGCTCCAACAGCAAGAACATCAGCTAAATCCATGAAAAAGAAAAGACACAGAAGACATGTGAGAGCAAATAGTGTCTTCTGTGCCATACTCTTTAGTCCTTGTTGCCTGCATATAAAGAGTCAGTTTTCACTTTGTAGAATCTATAACTACTTGCCACATAGTCCCCAAAACAAGGCAAGCAAGGATAATGAACAATGCTACCAGAATGAGATCAGATTTATAATGTTAAAGAGATAAAAAAAATTTACAAAATAAAAATGCATATATGCATAATTCTGAAATTTCACCAAGTATGGCAACACCCATGGCTTGAAGAAGAGCATCTTCATCTGGTGTCATCGTGGGCTTTAGACTAGTGTGAGAGTGGCCTTCAATATTCTCTGTCTATGACATGACAACTGTTTTATAAGAAGAAGAGATCAAAATTTACTTTATATTAAGAATGGCATCTGATACTGGTCATAGGTTACAGAAAGTACCTCGATACAGAGTCCATCTAAACTCAACTGATGTTCTCAGTACATCATAATCTCTTTCTTAATAGACACTGCCATTAGCAACAATGATCCTAAAGATAGAAATGACTAGTCTATACTTTATGACAAGCAATCAGTTTGACTACAAAAACACATCTCACTTGAGCTGATGCATATGAGTAGCATGAGAAGAGTCTGTACCAGGCTGTGTCTATATTATTAAGAATGTTATTGTAGTTTTGGTGCTTCTTTGATAGGTTGAAGTTCATAATTCTATTTTAGTTTTAATCAAGTCAATATTTTAACTTTATTTGACTCTATCAAACAAATATTCTATGTCACAAACCTTCTTGAATCTTCAAAGTAATCTCTTATAAATTCTGTTATTCTATACCCAAAGTCATAGCAAAGATCTTCCAGGAGTCTCTTCATTCAGAAGACAAATAAAACATGACAAGAATCTCTGCTATACAAAGCTTTTGAATGTAGTCACCCAGATGTAAACTATTTCGTTTTACATTCAACAACAAATGAGGATCTAGAGCAGTATCAAATTTAAAAACAGAAGCCAACTATTTAGATGTCCCACATCAATGGATTTTTTTGAATCAATTTTTTGTGTGGAGACCAGGTTATATGATGCACATCTACTACTACTAACTAGCAGCCCAAGGCATTAATATCTGCTAGATCTGCTACTATGTTTAATAAATACTTATCTGTTTAGACTACCTTATATCTCACTACCTACTTGCATATAGTCATCTAGCACACCCATCAACATTTCTCACACTTCTATATTGAGACTCTCCATCTATACAGACCTTTGCCCACTACTCTCTGCAACTTCACCAAGATCCTGCAGCTCAATTCCATCATCTGCCTGAGGGTCTCTTCTGACAAAAGAACCCTTATAGACATGTGAGGACACTGATACAGTATGGTCTACAAAGTCCAATGTTGTGAGTGTAGAGCCACTTGCTGCTGGCCTTCTGTTGTTATCCAAGGAGAAAGAGGACATCTCTGTGACAGTGTCATCAATTGGAGATCTTCTGAATTTTACTAGGACAATGACTGCAATAGGATATATTATCTGTAGAATATATGATTAGTGAGAGTCTGTGTTGAAGGAAGTAATGAATTCATACTGAGGAACAATCAGAAAGTGTACTCAGAATATTTAGAAAGTAGTAAGCAGCACTGCTACCAGATACAGACTCAGGCAATAGATTCAATATCAATAACAGTAGTATATTAGCCATCTAAGAATGCTATGAGCAGGGTATATGTTTGAATTGGAACACTTCACCTGTATGCAGCCATAGGCAAGTCCTGATTCAACAATCAGACCAAGAATTTTCTGAATATCACTCTTTGTTTTTCTTCCAATTACAGAAAGAAACCTTTGGTGCTGCCTAAACCAAGCTATGAGAACTTTCAGGGTTTTAAAGAAAGATCTTACCAAGCTTTTAAATAAATCAATCCTGTGCCTTATATGTTGACTCCAAAGCTGATTGCATAGCTGGCTATGTTGAGCCCACTATATCCTTGTTTTTCACTGGTGAGAGTGATAGCACTAGCAATGTTTACTCCTATGCATTCTTTGTGAGCTCTGGTCATCTGAGAAACACAATCTTACCAATATTAGCTAGCATGGTAAGAATAAAACCCAATCTGATATACCATTTTCTAGGCCACACTGCCCAGGCTCTCCAGGCAATAGTCAAATCACCAAGAAGAAGCTATTAGATGCATTAGATTATTGAGTATATAGTAAGAGTAATGAGCTCACATTGAAAGTAGCTATAAAGTTAATAAATACTTGAAGTGTACAAGGCTACCAGCTCTTGCAACTCTATCATCCAGAGAAAGCAAGGGATTTCTGATCAAGCATTCTTCATATTGAGTAATATCCATAGCAACCCCCCCAGCTACATCCATGGAAAATAGGAGACACAAAAGACATATAAGGACAAAGAGTATCTTCTGTGGCATACCCTTCATCCCTTGATGTCTTGATTAAGAGTTAGTCATTGCTTCACAGTGTTTATATCTACTTTCCACAGGGTCCTTGAGATCAGGAAGGCAAAGATAATAGACAGAGCTATCAGGATGGTGTTAGATTCATAATGAGCAAGGTATACAAGTCAAAGTACATACAAAATGAAAGTGCATATACACAGGATACTAAAGTGAAAACAATTATACTAACACCAATATTTTGAAGAAGAGCATCTTCATCCGGTGTCATCTTGAAAGTTGAAATGTTGAGAGGCAAATGAGTGTTAATATCCTAAGTGATATCTCACCTCTCTGTTCTGTCCATTATGATTTTATAAGAATGAAATGAATTGACAGCCTGAGAATGCATGAAGAAGAGTCTCAGGCTCTGGCTATGAAAATGGCTCTATTATTTGTAGATCAGTTTTATTTATTCTGGATCTTTTACTAGAACACTGGTTGAGCTCGCAGCAAGTCCATCGCTAGTATCAAATGTGCAGCAATCATCTCTACTCGTACTATGCGAATACTTGGACCTGAAAACCTTGTGCTAGAAAAGATGTATATATGTGCCCATATGATTCTCTTGCTCAATAAATTTGGAAATCTCACCACCCTTCTGATCCAAGTTTGTGAAGCCGGACAATCGTGCATATGTCCTGCATGCATGTCCTGTATTTTGCCTACTTTGCCTTACACTTGTGTTCACTAGCACATAGTTCCTCTCCTCTCAGCTCAGCTCTGGCATGTCTCTTCGAAAATATGAGGTTTTTTTGTATAGCCCACGTGCATTCTGTGGAATGTGATACATCCAGCTTGTCATACATACGATTCTGATGATGAACGGGTCTGGGCATCATTGGGTACATATATGAAGGGTATGTGTTTCTCGAGCTCACAATTCTTCAACTCAGAGTGTTGTTTGCCTCGCAGGCATCCGCTCTTCTAGCCTCCACACTCGCCTTCTCATTCTCTGTCAACACAATGTGATTTGCATCATACAACCTCCGTTTTGATTTGATACCCAACAACATCACAGTTCAACAATCTCTCAATGCGCTTCCTGATCCACTCGTACAGCCCAAGTTCTTGAATGTGATGGCAGAGCAACCATGGAGTACAAGGAGGATTAGGGTGGTGGTGTATCTGTTGAGTGAGGGAATTGAGGTTGCTGGTCAGTTTGAGTCATTGTATTGGTACTAGAGTCTGATGAGGATCACATCACATTCATTAAGGTTTCCAGGAAGCTCTAGTCAGACAAGTTGATGATCTTGCAGAACTCTTTGGCGATGACTGGGCCTGGGTATAATTCTAACCTACCACTTGACATTGACTTGATGTGTTATTACCTCAGATTGGTGTAGGACATGACGACGATGTTGATGCTGGAGAATTCAGTCCTATTTTCTACAAGAAGTACATTCCCTGCAAAATAGCCATCTCGAGCTGATCATCATGTTGCTACACAGATCATCACTCACTCTCATCTCCAATGACACATTCTGGATGTCATAAGCTCCTCATCTCACTTACTGTCTCACACTCGCTTCTAACGCCTGGCAGAAACACCCCATTTGAACCATCAAAGTTCCCAGGCACAGGTTCCTTCTGACTCTATACCATAGCTCATTTCGTCACCACTGGTGGCTCAAACCCGCAAAACTTCACCCTCCTCAATACACACATGGACAACCAATCAGATAATCAGCAAAGATTAGCCGCGTTGTTGATCTTGACAAGGGCATGGTTTGAAGCCATCAATACAAGTGGGCCGGTCATTGTTTCTGGAGATTTCAATAGGTTAGTGCAACCTGTGTCAATACCTTGATATTCTGATCCTCATGTTCTCCTTCCAATAGTGAAGCAACTGGCTCTTCCTCCAGCACATACTCAATAATCACCAGTGTTCTAGCCCCCGTCGCAATCAACAAAACTTTCACAGACAAATTCACTGTAGAATCATCTCAACAACCCAACTTCATCATGCTTGATTTACGCGGACAAGCACCGAGGAATTTGGTCTCAGAGAACTATGTGATGTTTACTGGGTTCACAGAGCCTGATGATATGGGTGATTGGACAAGGATTGATTTCTTGTTTGGCGGGAGTAATGGGGTTTGGTGAGTTCGAGTTTTTTCTATTGCTGCTCAGTGCTGCCAGTGACGAACTATGCACCGACCTGACTCATTTGTTTCATAGGACAGTGAATGTGTATAAAGTTGGGACTTCGTTATCTGATGATGGGACACTGGCAAGTGATCATAGACCTGTGTTTGTGGATATCTCGTTTTGAGGTCAACGCTCAAATGTATATCTATCTATCTGTTTATACTAACTAAAGCTCAGGAGGGCACAACTTGCAATTCAATGTAAATTGCATGTACTGAGTCGAGAAGCGATCTGAGAGGCATATTCATAGCAACCCAGTTGAGTCTGGACAAGGTAGTGAGTACTAGTGAGTCCTCATTGTCATTTGAATGTCTCTGATCACGTACCAGGCAGTAGCAGAAGAGATCGGTCATGGTAATAGATTGTAAATGATAATCAAATGCAGTGAGGATAAGAGACTGTTCTTGTGGTATCCAACGAAAAACTCTTGCAGATCAGTGTATCGACGAAGCATATACACAAGGTTTGGCCAGCATCAAACTTGGAGTGCTGTCATGTCTTGCTGAGGAAATTGGGTGTGGTAAGCTGAGGAATTGAGCTGGACAGGCAAAACCCAAAACCTCCTACAGTACCCGAATTCATAACTTATAAGGTTTACGGAGATTGAAAAACTTCGGAGCGACCCGAAGCCTGCGTAGGAGGCTGACATATTACACACGACGTAATAGGGCACGTGTCGACCTTCAAACACCACGCTTTCTTTTCGACTTCAACATGCCGATTATTTTACCCCACGCTACTGAGCCTGATTTCTATTGCGTCGACATTCCGGAACCCCTCAGTGAACCGCCCACAGTACAGGACGCCGAGCGCGTCTTACAATTCTATGACAGCGTGAGGTTTAAATATTGTTAGTCTTTGCAACCCCATACCTTCTACATTCCAAGCTGAAGTAGCACCAGTTGATATGGCTTTCGGTATTCCACATGCCAAACGGCCCAGAGCAGAAGCTATGATCTGTGCTCTCAACTACAGAGATGCTGTGATCAAGTCCTTCGCCCCTGATCCAAGCAGTGTGTTTTTCTCTTATTCTTTCTTCTTCTGTATGAGTTGACTACACATGAAGTGGACAGACTTTTGGCCCTGGAAGGGAAGGTTGCCGATTTTGGCGTACTTCCACCCGGTGTGTTCTAACTTCTTTTTGGTCCTTTTATTGAGTTGACCATGCATCAAGTACAACAAATCACGAACCTTGAACACAGATTCAACGCCGGATTTGCAAATTTAGAAGACAGATTCACCACCATGTTTGATTATGTTCGGAGCTCCTTGGAAAAGGTCGAAAAGAGTATTGAAAACCTCAGCCTATCTGTCGGCGCACTCGATACGAGGATTGTCCCACTGGAAGGGAAGGTTGACGAACTGGGTACCAGGCTTGACCGCAGGCTTGATGAGCTTGACGACAAGGTGCAGCAAATTGCCAATATAGCCATTGTGAACTCCCAGTTGCTCTCCCAAGTGAGTCCTCTTCCACTTCCATCTGATATCTCAAATTAACCAATTGATTCTTCCTATAAGCAACACAATCGTCATGCGGCCAATGGGCCCTTGCTCCCGGTCCGCCTCAACAGCGGAGAGTTTCCTGGGGGGCAGACGTATGACCACATTATGCTGCCCGCTCTACTAAAACACTCCGATGTGAAGGAACTAACAGATGAGCAGCTCCACTTGTATTTGATGAAATACTATGTGGGTGCTGCCTACGACGCTCCCCCATACTCAGCAGAGACTAGGAGAGACTATGAGGGGTTGCTTTATCAGGCCATTGGTCATGCTGCTAAGTAGTTGTGGTCTGGTGAGTACCTTTTCTTACCAGTGCAGTGAAGATAGCAACTGAAGGAGTCTCTGCTGCTAGGAGATGCTTTGGGCTAACCGACAAGTTTACTTGTATCTTTTTACTCCGTCGCACTTTTCATACTTCAGTCCTGTACCCATATACAACCAATCGCCAGAGAGTAAATTGCTGAGCTCGCATCAGATTCGAGCCCACCCCCTGCGCTGCTCATATCCGACTCCACTCCAAGCTTTCCCGCACTCTCATTGTGCAGCAACTGGACCATCTCAGCTACTGCATTCGGAATCTTCTCCCACTTCTCACCATCCAACGTTCCAATGAACTCGCTTGAGCGAACCCCCATAATTATTTGCCCAGAATTTGGAATATTTCCACTCGCTTTCTCCTCGTCTGAAGCACTCTTGTTGGGGGTTTTGAGTTCGACACCTGCCTTCCAAAGATATTCCGCTTTGCACTCGGTGTTCAGATAATAGGCATAGGTGTAGGCTATGAAAAATGGCCGAAAAGCACTGGTTTAATTCTGTTATGCAGAAATCAGGATCGATAAAATTGAGAGAGCCTTTGAGTTAGCATAATCTTTAGTTGTCTGACCACATCTGCAATTTCGTCCTTTGTTAGAGGTTTGGGTCTGCCGTTGTTGTTGTCACTCGCAAATTAAACTTTGCCCAAAGATGACGGACGCCCTTGAGAGCTTGATCAGCGATGCCAGCACGCCGCTCCAGTGAAGAGAGCATGAAAGAACACTGCGTGCGTTCCTCGTATTCCCGTATTCAAGGATGAACGTATGTCTCTGCCCCACTGCATTGAAGTGCAAAAGATTGATCAATTTCTCGTTTTACCTTCAGCAGCAGACGGTGACCCACTGACACTTTATTCACTCAATATGTTGATACCGATTGTCCGAACCAAACATTCCGATGTCATTTTTGCAATCCAGTACCGTGGTCGAAGAACGAGGCAGATTGCACAAAGCTCATGGCTTCTTCTCAAATCTCAAGCTCAATCTAAAGAACAACTGATGTATTGATGAGTATACATACGACATATACAAGAATTCAAACGAGTACCCAAAGTCCGCGTTTGCGTTCGGTCCAATTCAAGTAACCTCCCTAGGAGTCAGGCATCCTTTCAATCACAGCTCAGCTCGCAGCTTCACCTGCCAACGCATCCCTCTTCTGCATCCTCTTAACCAGCGCTCTCCTCGCCGCCTCCTCCCTCTCATCCAACACAGTCATCACCGACCCACACGACCTCATCGACCTCATCGACTTCGTCGTCGATCTCGATAACGGCTTGAGCTCATTCCTTGATGTATCAGATCTAGAAGAACCCCTCCTTACCGCACTCGGTCGTCTCGACAAACTCGAGCTTCTCGAA
Source organism: Omphalotus olearius VT 653.13 (assembly GCA_000296255.1). Lineage (NCBI taxonomy): Eukaryota > Fungi > Basidiomycota > Agaricomycetes > Agaricales > Omphalotaceae > Omphalotus > Omphalotus olearius. The sequence goes on from JH814838.1 coordinate 96,752, forward strand.
CTGCACGTTTTGTTCTTCACGACTAGAGGCGCTGCTGATCCCATAGACATGAGACGTTCAAATCCAGATCCAGAAGTTGACCGCGAATCAATTCGTACGGATCCTCCAGGCTCCAGATCTAATCCTAGTCCAAGTGCAAGTCCGAGCCCCGCGCCCGCCTCACTGTCAGAAAACGGATTTGGTAGCATCGGCAGCGATGATCGATGAGTCCTTTCTATGCCCTGGCTTTGGCCGTGTCCTGAATCTTCTCGCTCCAGTCCTGGCTCCTTCCCAATCAACTCCCCACCGAAATACTCTACCCATTCAGTCTCCCTCAACCCCATTCTCGCCTTCCTCATGCCTTCCTCCCTCTCCCTCTCTTTCCGTCGACTCTCAAATTTAGTGGGTAACGCAGTGAGCCTATCGCCCCCTTCGTTTTCATCCTCGAGCCTCACATGCCCCGACCCTGTTCCAGCGGCTTTCGCAACTGCATTGAACGCGCTCATGAAATTCGACCTGATTGATGCAGTCCACGTGTCCTTCCCTCTCTCCTCTTCCTGCGAAAGAGCAGTCGGATACGTGCTAGCCTCAACTGAACTAACTTCCGATTTGTCACCCATACCAATCACGGACTGTCTCATCGAAAGACTTTCACCATCCTCGTTAGCGCCCTTCAATCCTTCCCGCCCTTCCTCTTTAGACGGCCTGCTATCCACCGACGAAAACTCACCCAATGACCCGTTGGCGTCATGTTTACCCTCGCCCAAAAGGCTCAAAAACCTCGGCCTCAACATCGATTCCCTCGGTGTTCCAAATTCCGGGTCAGAAAGAAACTGCAAACGTACACCTTGCGTTTCGGCCGCGTCATAGTTCGGCACGGGATGTCCAGGAAGTGCAGATAATGGGTGTGGGGCACTATAAGCAGGAAGTGGGTACGCGATACTATCCCGCATGGTACCAGGTCCCAACGAGCCCGTTGTCATGGGTGATATCGGACTCGCCGTCGACAACGAATCTGCATATGCAGGATGCGTCATTACTGACAAGTGCTGTGATGACGGGGGAGGCATATGGATTGGATTTTGAAGGAAAGGATACGCTGTCGGAGGCGGAGACGGTAACAATGGCAACACCCTCCTCTTCACAGGCGACGTCAAACTTTCCATATAACTCTTCGTCCTCTTCGGTTCACCCGCATCTCTATCACCTCTCGGCTCCCACGTATATTGTCCAGGAATGTCGTGCCCCATCTCTAACCCTTTCTCTGGATCAGATCCGGAACTGAAGGACATCGCTGAAGTGGGGCGAGATCGCGCCCAAGGCACGTCTACCGACCTCTTCCGGCGTCTGCTCTTTCTCAAACGGAACCACCAAGCAATCAGCGCGGCGATACATGCGATCGCAACGATCGTTCCGAGGACGATACCGACGTAGATCGGGACAGTGTGGGAGATTAGATTTGTCGTTGAGGACGAGGTGTTTGGGGAGGCTGTAGTGCTTGGAGTGGTCGAAGTCGAGGATGTGAGGGTTGGGATTGAGGTGGATGTGGATGCAGGCATTGATGAAGGGGAAGTTGAGGAATATATGCTGCTGTCCGAGTCGGAACTCGCCGTGCTGGAGACTGAAACAGTGCTGGATGCGCTCGAAGCAGAAGTGGAACCATCACTGGACACAGCACTCGAGCTAGCAAACGCTGAGGTAGTAGTTGAAGCCGCCTGAGAAGTAGTACCCGAGGACATGAAAGAACTTCCAGACGTAGCCGCCAACGACGAAGACACGCTTAGCTCCGTTGTACTAGTCTGAGAGATAATGGCTACTGCTGAGCTGCTACTACTCCCTGCCGTCCCAAAGAAAATGGGTTGAGTAATGAGCTCAGCCGTTACCGCGCTATATTCCTGCGGGGCAAGTAGTGCTGCTTGATTTTGAATACCAGAACCAGAGTCAACGGCGAGATTAAATCCAGTGTTGCTACTCCCCGAAGCATACCCGGCAGACATAAACCGTGCTTGGATATGATTTTCTCGGCGATGAAGGGCGTGTTGTATAGGGAGATGGGTCATGAATATTTGAATGTCTGTCTAGAAATGTGCTCAAAGGACGTGAAATAGAATGAAGGAAGCTTCCAGAGCAAGTATGAAAAGCTCGGCCTGCGAGGTGAAAGTTTGAAAGAAGTGACGAAAATGGCAGGTCGTCGCGATTTATACTGCTTTGGCCGGCACGATCACGCGCTTTGGCAGCTGCCAACATAGCTCTGCTCCATCTAATTGTTTTTGTTCGACCACATTGCAAAGTATGTCTTGAGCGACATACATTTCTTTTCGCCTGAGGCAGACAATGCTACAGTTTTGGTGGCGGCTAGCCAGGCTGGACTTGCATCGGATACACCTTATTAAAATTTCTACATCAAATCATACATTTCCTTACACTGAAAGTGTGCAATGAACCAATCTACTTCTTCGCACCTTCAATTATTAGTACCAATGAATCACCGCATCGCAAGATCCGCAACATGGTTCTCGTATTACTTTTAGAAAAGCCACGGCCCTACTACAAAACATTAAGTGGTACACATGAAAAAGAGAAACACTACTCACATCTCCCTCGCGGCGGAATCTGCAAACAACTCTGATGAATCAAATTCAACGCCTTGACCGCATCCCTCCCATCAATAACACACGAGATATTAATCTCGCTCGCCCCCTGCGATATCATCTCGATATTGACGTTCCCGTCACCAAGCGTGGTGAACATACGTCCAGCAATACCGATGAGATGACGCATTTGCTGTCCAACAAGAGACAGAATCGCCATGTTTCTATGTACCGTCACCTGAAAGACAAATTGCATGAGTCAGCGAAAAGTCTGCAACAAGTGACTGAGCCGACTTGGGAGCAAGACTCACCTCCCCACTCTTCTTCAACTCCCTGACGAGTCTGTCTAATACCTTCTGTCCTAGCCCATCCTCGATCGCCATACTCACATGCACCTCGCTCGTGCTGATCAAATCCACTACGACCCCAAAACGATCCAGGCATCCAAATATGCCAGCGAGGAACCCATGAGAGACCGATTTGCGGTTCGAGTTGACATTCACGACAAGAATACCTTCCTTGATAGTGACAGCAGTAGGGAGCTTCCTATGGTAAACGCTGCTGGTGTTGGGATTGACGGAGGGTGCTGACAAAGGATAGGGATGTGAAGGTAAGACGGGTTCAGAGCCATTGGACGATCCTGAAATTTCATCGGTGTCAACGGGATCAGGGTCAGGGAATATCACGGTCCCTTGTCCTGAAGGGTTCTCCACATTCTTGATACGGATGGGCACTTTTCTGCGAATAGCCTAAGGAAAAATAATCAGCACCCAAAATGTCTATGCCTCGAAGACAAAGAATGCGACACATGAACACGACATACCTGTTCCATAGTGAACGGATGCACAACTTCGCTTCCGTAGTACGTCAACTCTGCTGCTTCATCTGGGGTTATAATCGGCAATACTCTCGCTGTGGGCACCTTCCTGGGGTCCGCGGTGAATATTCCATCGACCTCTTTCCATATCTGCAGTTCAGATGCTTCTAGACCAACGGCAAGGAGAGCAGATAGCAGGTCGGTGTAGCCGCGGCCGACTTGTAACAGAAGTGACCCGGGGATTGGGCCGAAGAAACCTGTTTTTATTGCAAAGACCAATACGATTGAATGAATGAATATCATTCGGTAACAGGGAAGAAAAGAAATGAGATGCTGACCTGTGACTACGGGCACTCTACGACCACATTGCTTCACTCTTTCAGCGACAGCTTCCGCCACTTTGTCGTAGAAACTCTGATCAAGACTTCCATTGAGATGGCCTTCATCGTCCACATCTGGTACGATGTTCTCCAATGACACATATTCTGCATCGATTCCCTGAATGCAAACCGAGGAATGTCAGATAAATAGATACAGGCGCGAGTAGAAGTTGGAGCTGAAGAGAATGACACTACCCACCTGATCTCTTAGAACGGCTGTCATGAATTTACACGCCAGCTTTTCACCAAGGCCAATAATACTATCCTTCGAGCGTGGCGATACTTCGTCAATAACTTGAGAAGCGAACAGAAAACTCCTCAACCAATCGCAATCTCTGTCAATCTCCTCCTCAAGCTCCTGCCGTAGCTCATCGCACTGTATACACTGCTTCGCCGCATTAAAATGTTCTTGCCGGATAAGGTCGACGGTAGCATTGAACGGCGGATGAGACTGTCCGCGTTGAGGGACAGTCAGCGGTGTCAATGGCAAAGCGCCTCCGTTGGCATATTTCTCACCGGAGGATGACCTGCTACGACCTGGTGTAAGTGGAGGAGATTGAGGAAGATCCTTGACTTGTCCGAAGAGACCTAAAGAGAGAGGAGTGGCTGCTCCTTCGAGAGGCGAAGCTGAGGATGATGCTGAGACAACTGGTTTGGGTCGTCGCATGAGTGCCTCAGCGGCGGATCGCAGCAGAAGATTGGTGGTTCCAAGTGCCTTGGTAGATCCTGAACGAGCCGAGCATACAATAGCGACTTTGTTTGAGTCGATATAATTTCTGATTCAAGAAATGATCTTCTTTAATTCTTTACTACGGATGTGACAATACGACTCACGCTACGACATCTCTTGCAATTTGAACTGCAAACTTGCCTACACTCGTTCCGCCGAATTTTTGAACGAGCCACCCTGCAGAGGGGTCAATACAATTTTGATGAAGATTTGGAGGTGTCCTAGGCGGCGAAGACTCCGGAGAGGATGCAGGTGAGGAAGAAGATGAGATAGACATGGCAGATAGTAACGAAGAAAAGAAAGTCGCGTTATAATGGATGTGTCGTGGATCTCATGCAGATTATATATGTTTGAAGGAAATGGATGGGGAAGTCGTGAATAGCGGCGGCAAATTTCTTTCGAGTCATGATTTCGGCCTCAGTATTCGCACGTGGTAACATTCAATTTTCTGAAGGAGGATTCGTTCCAGATTCGTTCCAGTTGCTTGAGTGCCTTCTTCAACAGTTCAGATGAAACAGTGTACCTAGTCAAGATTTCAATACTTATTCATTCCTTACGGTATTGTAGGTCAACGCAGTACGTCTCTAGATCTGCCTAAATGACCGCTGTGTTGACAAATTATATAACATGAAATACATTCTGAATACATACAAATTACAATACATGTAAATCCCTAATTAGCACTATGCGGTTCTATAGCACATTGATTTAGATGCACAGTACTATGATATCCCGTGTGTAAGTATCAGCTCAGTAGCCCTTGAACAGAAATTTCAGTAGATCCAGATGCACGAGGTTCATCGTGTTCACATTCGTCCTCGTGGGTGGGGGTGTCAACAACAGTAAGATTTTGTTCTTTTCTTGCACGATCCTCACGTGAAGCAAGAGCATGGTCCCGCTCTTCGAGCGACTCTATTGCATCCTCTGCTGCTTCGATCATCTTTCGTAAAGCCTCTGCAAGAAATAACGTTAGAAGGGTCAGTCAGCAAATCATTATTAAGTACGTCGAAGTCGGAATTTACTTTCAATACTGAGCGTAAACAAAGTCTACATCAAGAAATCAGCCCTCCTCACAGAAACCAAATGAGCTAAAATGACTCACATGTCTCGCATCCGGGTCCTGCAGAATCTCATTCTGTATTCTGTCCCCAAACTTTGAAGCACCCGCGATATCGTCCAACAGTCTCCTCAAGCTCTCCGGCACCTTCTCTTCCGCCGATTCCGCGGGCGCACCAGATATACCACCCACCCCTACACTCCCAGGCCCCACAAAATACTGCATATTCTCATGAAAAGTGCGTGCGTGATACAGAATTTGCCGCGGAAGTTCCTCAAGCTGCTGGTTAAGCCGACTCTGCGTCTCTTGAACGATTATCTCATGTTCTTCGTCAGAGACAAGAGGGTTAGATCGGCTTTTACTATCACCAACAAAGGGATCGCTCGGCCCAGAAGATGACAACTTCGACTCTGCGCCAGCAGGAATGACAGATTTCTGCTTCTTCTTGGGAGTGGAAGCGAGAGTTTTTTGTTTGGCTTTGTATTTGTTCACTGCTCGGTCGAAAGCTTTGGTTGAATGGAGGGCCGTCTTGTAACGAGAAGAATAGGCCTCGGATACCACTATGTATTTCCAAATCAGCACATCAGTAAACCGAGAAGCTGAAAACTGTTTACCTGATATTAAGATAGTCATTGTAGCCACGCCCAAAAGAGCCCAAAACACGAAGAAGGCACGGCCTGCAGGGGTCGTTGGGGTAAAGTCACCTTAGTACATGGTGAGTCGTCAGAGCCCTCAACTGCAAATAAATGTATTCATACCTAAACCCAAAGTTGTGAAAGACTCGACACCTTATAGGGAATCAGTTCCCAATTCAGCATTTCATATCAAAACGAAACCTACAAAAATACAGCGCAATTCCAAAGCTCCAATGTTCTGTCGCTGTGAATACTCCTGAACCAAGCTGGAAGACTGTTAATAAAATCTACACAAGACATCCTAAGCATGACCTACCATCCAGAAGACAATGAACAATGTCCACACGACAGCCAGCCGCGCATAGAATGCCTTCTTCTCCTCACTTTCCAAGCCCTGTCGATAAGCATCTTGTTGCTGCGAAAGGGACACCCTACATTTCGAGCTGGCGACAGCCTGACCTGGGCCAACGCCCCTACCCAAAGCTTCATTGGAACCTTGAGGCTGTTTTTTAAGATTCCAAGGAATATCCCCTCTCAACCAACTCGACTTATCGACCGCGAGTGCGAAACTCCCTAACATAGCGACCATCCTACCCAAACGCGCATGAGTGAGCGGTATGTCCTCCGGATAACTCTCCTTCTGCGGATCCCGCACTGAGCCTAGCCCAGCCAACCCAAGATAAGACCAAGGACCTGGCACTTGCTCCCGTTCTTCCGGTCTGGTATCAGTAGTCGTCCGTTGTTTCGCCTTCCACTGTCTCAAGAATCCAGGAGGCAATAACTCATCCAAAGGAACGCCGGCTTCCATCGAAGCAGCTTCCAGCTGTGACCCGGTTAATGCCTCGAGGTTCAGGTGCATCCCACGCGGATGAGCCACTGCACCTAGCCTGTTCGTTTGCGTCCAAGGTAGAACTTTTTTCCCGAAATTAATTAACCATTGGAAATGTACCCAACCATCGAGCTCATCATGCAACCAGATTGGGTGTCCTGAATCTCGGAGCCTCCATTCTACAGCTTCGCGCCAGCGAGCAGACACGCGCCGCATCCACCGCTGGCGTTTGCGCCGCTGACGAACTTCGTGCACTCGCTTTCGATATCTCACTTCGAGAGCTTCGAGCACAGTTTCTCGCGTCAGGCTCACTGCCAAAGCTAGGTTTAAGATGCCGAAGACCGTATAGAGACAGGTGAAAATTCTGGACCCTGTCGAGTCAGGAACAATGTCCCCGAAGCCTAGCAATTGGTATTAAGAGGATGTCCAAAAAAGTCTGGTTTGACCCTGCTCACCGATTGTTGTAATTAGGCATACCGCGAAGTAGAGCGCGTCAATGAACCTCAATTGAAGCATCACAGCCTGTATCAAGCCTCCGAATGCGATGTATAACAAAAGCATGATAACTATGATGATAAGAGACCGCTGTTTACGCGTCAGCCCGCTGCCTGATACAGGCGTCAGCAGTAATAACCTCGAATGTCTAGAATGGTGACGAACCGCTGGTGGCAAAATCAGGGGTCCGAATGAGATCCACTATCAAGGTCCCGTTTGTTATTGAAGAGACTATCGTTGAACATACAGTCATCCAGAAGGATTGACCATATGTGAAACCATCATCGAATCGATGCTCAACACCAAAAACGGTGACTGCAACGATGTTGATCAAGTCTAACCGAAAGGTCAGTGACGTGAAGATTGCTGAAAAACGGGGCACCACCACGGGAAGAGGTTTCCAAGCCAACTTACCGTGGATGGTAAGGAACACCACGCACGCAACAGTCATTAACTTGACTTTCCTTTCCAGGAAACGCACGACCAATGCGATATTAGCCAGTAGCGCAAAGGCGATACTCCACCCTAATCCAAAGTCCAGAATAAAAGTATTGGGTCGAGTTTCAACAATTGTGTTGTCCACCGTGCGGATGTACCAGTGTTGAGTGAGACCCGGTATCTCCAGCAAAATAGAGAAGGGGATGAGAACGCCAGATAGAATAGGTGTATAACGGTAATTTGGAATGAAGGATTTGCTGTCGGAGTCTGAGTCTGGAGGATACAAGAACGTTTTGAATTTGTGCCACCATTCCGATAGTTTAGCGTGATGGCGAGTATCTGCGAAGGACGAGGACAAAAGCTGGGCATGCGCGAGTCGTTGCCGTAGGTGATCCCGCGGTCTATCGTCATCAATCTCCTGCTCAAAATCGCTGTCGTCATGTTCGTGGTCCGGTGTGGTCTCAGTCCAAGAAGAGCCCGTCGTAGCATCATCTCGTGTTCCTTCGTGACTTTGTTCGGTATAAGCCTTCTCCACGTCCTTTTCCCTCTTGTCTCCCGACCTCGAAGAGAAAGGATGAGCCAAGATGCCTAGTATCTGCCTGGACATTGCTTGACCAGATCTGCAGTGTGAAGTGAGCTTCGAAGTTTGTGAAAATTGTGGTCGGAATATGAAGACTGAAAGAATCTATTCTGCAATTTTCGACATTTGATCACCGTAGGGGTAATGATGATGGTATGTTATGTCGATGCATGATTTGAAAAGTCAAGGAGTTGGGATGGCCTGCAGACTGCAGTTGCTGTAAACGGCATAGACGCACGTGGAAGCGCTCACCAGCAAATGTTAGTGTACAAGCGGGTTCTGTTCTCATTTCTTCCTTGTTTCCTGTCATCCTACACGACATGGTCACCGAGGCCTTACGAGGATCAATGGTGATCGTCAGATGACAAGGATGTTTCATCAATCAAGAGTTATGCATTGCGAAGAATGGTGCGCTCATAGTCAGAGTTAGGGATAGTGTAAGTGGCGCCCACAAACATGAGATCCGGGAACTTTGGTGAGTTCTTTGTTTCTTTATCGCACTCCTCTGAAGACTGAAGCTCTCTTGTCGGTAGATTGGATACAGAGTTCACCGGTCTACAGCGCTCTACTTAAAGACGTTGAAATCATCTGTAGGGGTATTAGGTTCAAACACAAGGCCTGTGGAATTACAGTGGCGTTTATCTTCGTGCGATTACTATTAGAAGGTCGTGCACCATTTTCCTCTGCAAGCCCCCGTATTGATCGGCCTTCTACTGTCACTGAACCGAGAAGCTATTCCAATATTGAGGATGAACCAAGTGGGGTAGCAATTTTGACTGTTGCTACAGCTTCAGACGGAATTAGGACATGCTTGACGAAGACACATCTCTGCCACTTGGCCAAAGCAAAAACTCCAGGACCGTAGCATTTTCCCCACTCCAACATTCCACTGGCCTTGCTATCGGTGAGCTTCTTTCATGCCCTCGGTGGTTTCAGTTCAGATAATGATTTACTAACGTCCATGCCACGACCCTGCTTTTAGCCTCGAATCTTGTCGAATTAGGAACATCTTTACCTTGCGATATACACACCTAAGTATAAAGCTGTTTTAGCTTCTGCTTTGTGGGCTAAGCTGTGGGTTTGATGCTCTGCGATTCGTACGCGTGTCCTCGCCTCGTCGCCTCGTGTTTGTCAATACAATCTGGTGCCAGGGATCATTCATATATTCCCAGGGTCAAAATGATATAAAGGCGAAAACACCCTACCTTTTCTCTTCACCATCCGTTTATCCTCAACCATGACCGACGCTCGCAGTACCTGTCCCAATGTTCTTGCTCATGGCACGTGCGACGACCCGTCGTGTCTGCATGAACATAATGTGTACAACTGTGAGCTTTGTACAATGGTTTTTGATAACCGAAGCGAGTATGATGCTCACGTTGCATCGCGACAACACACCAATCGAACCAGGGGCGAGCTTGGCACCCTTCTGTTCTGCTCTCTTTGTCAAAAGTACGTTCCTGGAATGAAGAACTGGAATGTTCATATAAGCGCCAACCAACATATCGCACGAGCGACTCTACAAGGAGTTGCACCTGATATCGATCCTGAGGAGCCTGAGGCCGTCCCCGGGCACCAATTTTGTGTTACTTGCAATCGACACATCTTAGACAGGTACTGGACAAATCACCCCACGACGCCTGCGCACAAAAAACGCGAGCAATTCGTCTCTTTCAGCTCCGCGTTGGAGGAAGCTGAAAAGGACAAGAATGGCGTGAGTATAGACGGGAGTTTCGATTTCAAAATCATCGACCCTACTGCCGCGTCCACTGGCGTCAAGCTTAGCGCGACGATCCAGACGAGTGTACCCTCGTCACGGATCGCTCTTGTCGAGCTCAAGCTGGCTTCTTCGAAAGGCAGAAAGACTTCATCTCCGTGAGTCCTTAACAAGTTAACTTGAATTTAAACGTATTCTGATTATTCCTGCAGGTTCACAGCCTCGATCGACACCAGTCAAGTTCTGACTTACCGTTCACCGTTACGGCTGTCGATGACGATGCGTCAAGCATATTATGGGCGAAGTGTGGACCGCCTTGAACTGCTGTTCGAGGATCTTCAACTAAAGAAACGGTTTATGATATCGCGAACTCTTGAGGTCATCGTTGGCAGCAAAGAGGATCATGACTTGCTTAAACCTAGGTCACCTTACGTCCCACGTAAGCGTACAACTCGTCATGAAGAAAAGAATGTCGTGGAGGGTGAATTTCCGCCCACGACCAAGGCGATTCCCTATGTCGACATATTGCCGCGTGCATTCATTCCAAAGCTCCTTGTCACAACTCTTGAGACTGGATCAACGAAGGACAAGTTGGCTCGTCTCAAGAGGCTATATCTTCCGAGAGTCGTAAACAGCGAGACGTATGCTAAACATTTCAAACACTTGCTCTGGACGGAAGAATTTCAGATGGAGTAGGTTTATTTGATGCTTCACAGCGTTACGGTGTCTCACCATATTCTATCCAGTCGTGACTTGGAATTCTATGATATTCCGAAGGCTCAGCTTAAGAGATTCAACTCTTATTATTAGTGAGTTCCATCTACAGTGACGGGGCACTCGCATTTTGCTGATCAGTCTTGTCTAGTCTCGATGTTCCGGGTCTTGCTGAGAAGAGGCCCAGCGTGCTAGTTGGTCAGTTTCACTACTTGGTCTTTCCTCCTTGAGGTTGAACATGTGTAACAGGTGACCGTATTCTGGTACACCGACACGGTACTGCCGAAGGGCATTGGTATGAAGGCGGAGTGCATTTCGTACGAAAGGAAGAAGTTGGGCTTAGATTCCACCGGTCGTTTGTTGCATCGCCAAGTGACCTGTTCCTGGTCCGTTTCAAGCTGAATCGGTACCCCTTGCGCCGCCAACACCAGGCGATGGACTACGCTTTCTCGCAAGACCGGGCCTTGTTCCCGGTTGGCCTACATGTTCCGGGAACACCGTACCCGAGGGCAACTACCTCGAGAATGAGATTGCGAAATCAGCTAATCGGAGGAAATGTGCCTCAACTTCAGGCAGTCGTTTCTATCGCGCGGCAAACACCGGGTTCACTTCCGTTCATTATTTTTGGCCCGTAAGTAGTCTCTTGTGTGATGCGATTACCTGGGGTCTCAGCACTTCTCCTTCGCAGGCCAGGAACAGGAAAGACTGTTACCATGGTTGAGGCTATCTTCCAAGTCCTCGACTCTAGTCCTACAGCTCGCGTCTTAGCTTGTGCTCCATCGAATTCCGCAGCTGATCTGATCACGTCGAGGCTCAAGTCTTTGTCAACAGATGAGCTCTTCCGTGCTTATGCGCCCTCACGAAACAAGGAACAGGTTCCTGTTGATGTGCTTCCGTTCACATACCAGAATCGTGATGGGCACTTCACCGTACCGTTGCTACCAAGGATGAAGCGTTTTCGAGTCGTCGTCACCACATGTGTCTCAGCCAACATCGTATCAGGCATCGGTATTACTCGAGGTCACTACAGCCATATATTTGTCGATGAAGCCGGACAAGCTACTGAGCCTGAGGTTATGATTTCCATCAAGACCATGGCGGACAATAATACCAACATCATACTCTCGGGTGATCCCAAGCAACTTGGACCTATCATCCGGTCAAGCATTGCACGAGAGCTTGGCTTGGAGACATCGTACCTCGAGAGACTAATGAAGCGAGGGGTCTACGATGAAGTCGCTGGGTATGGAAAATGGTGTGTTAGAACGTTTCTCTTTAGACTTTGTGTGAATCTGATGATCTCTGTAGTGTCGTGAAGCTTGTGAAGAACTTTCGTTCTCATAATGCCATTCTCAAGTTCCCGAATGAACGTTTCTATCGTGGCGATCTGCAAGCCTGTGGTGACGCCAAAGTCATCAACTCTTATCTTGACTCTCAACATGTCATATCGAAGAAATTTCCTGTCGTCTTTCATTCTATCGCAGGCAAAGATGATCGAGAGGCTTCGTCGCCTTCATTCTTCAATATTGACGAGGTCACCTTGGTGAAGTCCTTGATTCAAAAGCTTCGTTCGGACCGCAAGATACGCATTAGTACGTTGGTTGCATTGACTTCAAAACTAGTTGTTGACCGCATTTCGCAGCTGACAATGACATCGGTGTTATTGCCCCGTATCACGCACAAGTTTTAAAGCTTCGAAATGCACTCCGAAGTGTGGCCGATGCAGTCAAGGTTGGGAGTGTCGAGGAGTTCCAAGGCCAAGTACGTGTCTTTCTACTTTCTTGTGTATCTTTGGTCTTGAGTTGACGCAATGGTGCAGGAACGACGCGTCATCATTATTTCCACCGTTAGGAGCAGCAAGGAGTTCGTAGAGTATGATCTAAGGCATACCCTTGGCTTTGTGGCCAACCCTCGGCGATTCAACGGTGAGCTTCCATGTGTTTCCTTCTAGTGGCAATTCATTGACTATACTCCTAACAGTTGCTGTGACACGTGCACAAGCTCTGCTGTTCATTGTCGGTGATCCTTCGGTGCTGTCTCTAGATCCATTGTGGCGCTCGTTCCTAAACTACATACACGAAAATGGCGGGTGGACTGGTCAGCCACCGACTTGGGATACATCTGTGTCGGTGGAAGAGACTGGAGGGTATGACTCTTCTATTCGTGAAGCTGCACGAGAAGACATGAATGAGTTCACGCGTATGATGGAATCCTTGACGTTGCACGGTGTCGAGGCAGCAGCGGATGACGATGGAGATGCTGCGAACGTTGACCGCCCATGGAATGAGATGGAATAGGATGTAGATATACTTTGCATATTCGAGATTTCTTGCTTTAAAAACATCAACTGAGGACACCAACTGAGGTTGACTGTGGTGCCGGCGGCAAACAACGTAGTACACAATCCGATAAATCGATTACGAACCAATGCAGCCACCCAGCGCATTCTTCAGCTAAAGTATTTTTGTACGGCTGCAGGCAACGCTTTCAAGCTTTGGGAGCAGTGGAAACTGAACGATCGTGGTCAAGTCTTCCTAAAAGCTTTTCAGACAGCGTCCATACAGGACGATAATTCGGTCCATGAAGAAATTGCCGCTTCTCCTTCAATGGGCTTGTACAACCGGACTGGATCTGAAGTTCCTCTCCGCGATACCGCAGCATATGCCAGCGGGGCATCCTTTCCACCTGAGACAATACAAGGCGCGATGGTAGTAACACATCGTAGACCTATGGGTGTGATGTGTGTTCTCTCGAATTAACCAGGATCTCTTGGCTGACGAGCACCGCGCGACAGATTGTGTATGGCCCCTTGGAATGTGCCAACAGCCCTGATTGTCCGAGCGATTGCCGCACCAACACTCAATGGTAACACTGTTGTCTTCCGTTCCTCAGAATTGTCGCCCCGCGGCTAGGCCATCATTTCTGAAGTGTTTCAAAGAGGCTGGTCTACCGACTGGTGTTCTCACTTCATCTCAACCTCCCGAGAAACCACATCGGGTGTGGTTGCGGAAATGATTGCTCATCCTCTGGTTCGAAAGATCAACGTACGTAGATCACCTTGTTTTGTATCACTTTATGGCAACTCGCCACCAGTGGAAGCGATCAAGTCGGTGGCAGGTCTATTGCGATTGAGGCCACAAAGCACCTAAAGCCTTGCACTCTGGAGCCGGCAAGACTTCAGCCATAGGATGTCTTGTCAACTAGCGAGCTCTGATATGCCATGTTTTAGGTTTTAGAGGATGCAGATCTAGACGAAGCAGCAAAGGGTGTTGTCATGGGTGCAATGATGCACTCAGGTCAAATACGCATGTTCATTGGGCGCGTTATCGTGCAGCGCTCAGTATTCGGTATGTTCCCCAAGAAAATTTGCGCGCTCGCGAACTCATTGAAAGCTGGAAACCTTGAAACAGATAAGACTGTTAAATTGAGTGGATTGTGTACACGTTGGCCAATACCGAGCACGTCTTCAAAGCGGTTCTTCTGACTACGGTCGATTTACTGTTGAAGATTTCACCGATTCACGAATCATTGTCACTCATCCTCGCAAAGGAAGGTATCCCCTGTTCAAGTGAAGAAGTATAAATGCCGTGGTGAAGCCCACATAGTTGGATTTTTGTGTTGGACGCTATAAACAATTTATTTGTGTATTTTACACCTAAACCTGTGCCTCCTGCATGTAAGACACTTCTGGGATCGGCGTTATTGTCGTGCCAGCGCGGTGGCGGTAGGATTTGGGCGGAGACAATTCGTTATCCTAGAAGCATATATTAACAACTCCATAGAAATACAACAGAGCTTCTAAAATACATACCTTGCGAGGGTTTGAAATCGTTGATCGCCGGGTAGGAGCAGATCGGTTAACGCGAACTTCCAGCTGCAGGCTCGCTATCAGTGACTTGTTGAAACTGACAGTGAGATGAAAAGACGCTTTACCTCCATACCCGAAGCAGTACGAGACCTCGTACGGGAAACAGATGAGCTTGAGTTGTTGTTCACGTGTACCAAACCGATTTTGCGCCGATGAGATGGTCTGGAGTT
>JH814838.1:121424-192231 GCA_000296255.1 Omphalotus olearius VT 653.13
CTTTTCCCAGCCACTGGATTCGAAGCACTGTCTGAGGACTCTACGGACTGTTCTAATCCACAACCTTTGCGCCCGTATATCACCATCGTCATGGATTTAGGTGTGCAGAATCCTCCTCTTGCGCACGCGAAGATCCCTGCCAAGAACGTCATGGCGAGAGCAAAGACGGCACTCAAAACGGGAGCGGGAGCGGAAGACAGCAAGTCCACGACTGAGGGTCAAACCCCCCCTTTGCAGGCCACGCCATCCAGATTTGTAGTTACAAGCAAGGAACGCACCAAAGGTTCGAAGACTCCTCAGAACACGCATGCGCGCTACCATTTCTATGCCACGGGTTGCTCCAACACAGTCTACGCTATGATCGACCCCAATGATACAGACAAATATCAGAAGATATTGCGTCGGGACGACGTACTTACTGGACATGCGCGTCCGGAGACTGTAGGCGATGTCCTGAACATGAAACCATGGTGGGCTCTAGGAAAGGCATACTACGGCTGGTACGAGAGTCAAGTGTTGAATTGTTCCGAGGACGAAGTCAGTAACGAACTCGACGATGGAGGGCGTGATGACGATGATGATGCTAGAGAACTTCAAGAGGGTGACAGCGATATCTGGGATTTGGCAGATGAGGGAAGTGATGGTGATGTTTCGGATCCGAATGCCAAAGGAGTATCGAAGAGAAAATCTTCCGCTAAAGAGGGTGTAAGCAAGAAGGTAAGAAGGTGAAGAGAGGGTGAAGCGAAGGTAGTTGGCGTTGTAACATACATAAAGTTGTATATTAGTAAATTGGGATGCGAATTGATTTTGAGAGGCAAAATGTAGCAAGTGAATAGCTCGCGTAAACATGGCCCGACGCTCGAGCCCTGAACATTTCGGTAAAACTGTCGAGACACAATAGGACGCAAGCCTCGTATGAGCGCCGATAAAATACTTGCCTCATTAACCTAGGTTGAAGATATGGCGCGTGAGTTCGTCGCCGTCTTCAAATAACTAGCCTCATTTCCCCGCATGAGACCAACGAAGCTGCTTATTACTCAAAGCTTTGACGTTTAAAAGGAGATGCATTTGCCACCTCTGCTAAACATACAGCGAAAAAGAGAAAGGTCCGAAACATATAGATCCAAAAAGTAAGACGGAAAGGAACACTGTGCAGGATGTGAACTAAGAGGCCGCTCGTCAGCCGATGTACCAAGAGAGGCAAAGGGTTGATTGACGTCCACAGAAAGCTAGTATGCCTATGTATATTGTGAGCCCGACTTGGGAGCTGTGCCAACATTGTTAACGGACGACCCGGCCAGCTGCGCAGCCAGCCCCTCCACCATCTCATCATCTTTCTCTGGAATCGAATTCTCCCTGCCGTCCAACACGCCCTGGATCAGACTCATAGTGCTCTCCAAACTTCTCCTTCTCGTGCTAGGACTCGTCATAGTCGTTCCTAGACTAGCCTGGCGAGAGTGGCCCCGCCTGAAGGGGATTGAAGAGGGCGACGTCGGACTGCCTGGAGAAGCAATAGGCGATGGTGGCGCACCATTCGGTGAAGGCGGGGCTGCACCACCAGATATGGCGGCCTCGAGTCCTGCGGTGACACCGTTGGCTGTGACGGGAAAAGTTGGTTCTTGCCCTTCCGCTGGAGTCGATGGGAGCGAGCCCGAAGCAAGGATGGCCTTGCCCTCTTCTGAGTCCGCATCATACAGTTCCGGAGGTAACCGTTCGTTCTCGATGTCGGATTTGCGACTAAATTGAGAATAACACTGAGCGAGAGGATACAGGAATCAAATGGAGGAAACTGGTCACGTACGCATCTTCGAAGCCTTTGATGGCACTCTTAATACCCTCAGCTCCCGAGGCAAGAGTGCCATAGGGCAGCTTGCTCGATCCAGAGACGCTCTTGAGTTCGGAGACTCTTTCAGATTCCTCTCTGTGATAACCAACAGCAATAAATGGGTGATAACGTAAAAATATAACAAGAGAACGCACCGTAGCAGAGCGAAGACTCTCGAGACTCTGCCCACGGCCATAATCTTGTTTTTGATGACCTTTCTGCGTTCCGCCGAGTCTTCTTCAGTCGTTATAGTGGGGGGTTTGGGCGACACCCATGTTTCTTCTTCATCGCTCTCCTCCAGTTCTTCCTTGGTGCAGGTATTTAGAACTGCTACGAGCATATCCGTAACTGTTAAAGGGTGGAAAATTTGACCAACGTCAATGACGGTTCCTTTGCATGTCCAGAAATACGCCTACTTTTCTCCCCAACAAAGGGTATACTCCATGTAAATACGTCCATGAAGTTCGGAAGCCAATAAGGGTGAGGGGTGCAGTTGAACTGCCGGATGTTCATCACATTGCTTTCGTACTTGAGGACAGCAGCTTTATTGTTGTAGACGTCGAGATAGTTGGGTGCTGAAAAAATCGTCATGACCGAGGGGAAGCCGGTAGACTTGGTTTTGCGGTACATGCGATATCCAGCATCTTGAGCTTCATGTGCCCGAATGATGGAGAGTAGATTGTTTCTCTCGAGGAACTGGCATGCAGCTTGGTACCTGTTCGAGCATAGTCAGATGAGAGCGAGATCGTATGATGAACAGATGATTTACGTGAAGAAGTACGAGCATCCGCGGACGTGGTTGTGCACGAAACTATCCGTAACCTTTTCGGTACCAAAGTCCTCCACCGGGTCCGCCCAAAGAATATCACACATCAGGCCGTGCGTTGGCGGTTCACGGAATCGGTCCAAGGCACGTATATCATCCAGGGTGTTGAGTTCGGGGGAAAGCCCCCCGTGTATGCACAGGAATTGCTTGTTCATAATAGCGGCTAGAGGCAAGGCGCAGAAGGATTCCATGCAAGCGTCATAGATGCGCTCGGAATACTTGTGCTTGCCTAGATATAAAACAGATTAGAAAGAAGCTGAATATGAATTTCGTGATAACGCACATTCAAGTTTAAAAGTGAAATAATCGGTCAGATGGCGGCATTCGTGGTTGCCACGAAGGAGGAAAAGGGTATCGGGATACCAGATTTTGAGGGACCAGAGGTATAAGACACACTGAATTGATGCATCAGGTCTCGTGTTTGTGGCACACGACGAATGAGAAACGCACTTCTATGCTAAAGTAACCTCTGTCGACATAGTCGCCGAGGAACAGATACCGTGTATCAGCAGGGCTTCCACCGACCTCAAATAACTTCATAAGGTCATACTGCGGTACTTAACGATCAGTCTTCCATTCCTTCTAAGACAGGGAAGGACAGAGCACGTACATATTGACCGTGAATATCACCACAAACTATGTGGAAAGATCAGCCTTCGAAGATCACTAGTGCGACGACGACGTACCAGTGATAGGTGCATCGACATTGAGAACGTTAGGTTCTTTCTTCAAAAGGTCGGTACCTTTCTCCAATATCCACAAAGCCTGCTCCTCTGTCAACCTTCCCTCACGATAAAAATGGTTCTTTAAGAATCCAATATCAGGTTTTGACCGGTCCATTCCACGGTCGGCGAAAAACTGTTCAGGCGTTGGTGTTTGCATCGCTGGTGCTTGAACCTGTTCGTTCATGGCGTTATAGAAAAAGATTTGATAGCCTGTGAGCTGAAGAGCATTGTGAATGGATGAATGTCTGTACTAACATCTTTGATGACCCGCTCCTGAGTGCTGACTGTCGTCCCATCTTCGAGAACGTGCTGCGTGAAGTCGATTTCAGGCAGTGGAGGCTTGTCAGAAATCTGCTCTATCGCTCGTGCTAGATGTG
Source organism: Omphalotus olearius VT 653.13 (assembly GCA_000296255.1). NCBI lineage: Eukaryota > Fungi > Basidiomycota > Agaricomycetes > Agaricales > Omphalotaceae > Omphalotus > Omphalotus olearius. The sequence continues at coordinate 125,178 of JH814838.1, forward strand.
TGTTCATCGAGGGCTGTTCGTGGTCGTCAGCGTGATAGAGGGCAGAAATGAAGGAAGACGACAGGAAAGATGAATCGCGATCGTCTCTCCATCACGCTCTCTTCGGGCTGTGCGGCCGGCGTCAATTTCATTCGACTGCTGTAAACCTCAATAGCTTTATTGTGTGCTGCTACTGCATGGTAGCTAACACATTATTGCATGTATGAATAGCTCAGTTCAAACAACCTTCAGGATTCTGCTTCACGAAAGGAGAGAATAAAAAATATTTGGAAAACGGGGATCAATCAACGATATATGTGCTGCATATATTCGCTCTTATCCAGCCACCGAGCCGAAATTGTAGCTCATCAGAATAGACAGAGTGACCATTCAACAGCTTGGGGTACAACGAGGCACTTAAAAGCACAGATGAATGCGACTTATCTGGAATTTAAAAGAATAAAAAATTCAGGACCTGCGATAGTCACCAAGATTTCATCATTTCCAGCTTAAAGCCTCATGAAAGTGACTTGAATGCATCGACATTTGGCGTCCGTAGCCTTTTTTGGGGGGGCTTCTGCCTCGACATTCGAGCTGACAACGAACAGTACGAGGGTCAAAACAATAATGGATGCCAATTGGCACATTGAAACAGCGTATACCCTCATTGTGCTTGATCACTATGGAAGAGGATGAGCAGAGGTTTCAGTGAACAAGAAGTGGAAATAAATGTTTTCACCTTGCCAGAGGGAGCATGACAATGAAAGGCAACTTGAACACGGGCGCCGCGTTTGCCAATAGGTTCAACTTGTCCAGGCTGAAGGTTTCACCCGGCGCCATCTGCACTATCTGCGCAGATTAATTTTCTGGTGCTGCGAGAAACGCCCAAGCTGGCCAAAGGACTAAGTAGTCATTAGTGCAAGCCAAAATATCACCGTGCCGGATAGCTCAGTTGCCATCTGCTTCCTATAACCTGGTAAGCTGTAGCTACCGACGGTGTAGGCCGAAAGAGACGAATGTTGCCCTGGCTTTGCTGCCACTGGTCGAAGAACGAAACAAGTATAATCCCTATGATAATACTAACCTCCAAGGTTCTGAGCGCTTGAAATTGAACGACTCGATACTACTCAGATAGAAGAATGAATGCAGTTTACAGGAAGTGAGCGCGTGATGGCCGTGGGAAATTGGATGCGCTATGCTTCACGGTCAGCCTGCAGTGAGGCAAAGCCCTTGAACTCGATTTTATTTACTTTCTCTGCTTCGCACTTCAAGGGAAGCTTTCAACCTGGCTTTTCGTCGACTTCGACCTCGAGTGCAAATTGATGCCAGCATGGAGCTTCCATCATATTCTGGTCACCAAGGTCGCTCGCCAGTAGCCATTTCCCATCATGTTCCAGTCATTTTTCGGAGGTTGCATCGGTTCAAGCAAATGGTCTGTAGAACGCCTATAGTCCATCCAGGAGAATTTTCTATTGACTCCTCATCGTTGGCTTGTAGGACTTCGAGCAAGCTTTATGGCAGTTGACGTATTTATGTCTGGCGCCACGGAGAGTGTGAGTGTGAGTGTTCTTATGGATAGTGCCTGTTAGGTTGAATTGAAATGATGTCAGCTATCGAAATGTTTATTTTCACAAGCGTAGGTTTTCTTTGAATGCGCATCTGGTCACAATCAAGAGCTTTTCCTTCAGAAACCAAAAACACTTGGGCTCGAGATGACCCCGCCATCCTTGTGCTCATTGTCGCATGCCTCTGTGGTATGTAATCGTGTCTTGAAGTGCAGATTTAGCTTTATGTTCAAATGATACCAGTTTCCGCTGCTTCGTGGTCGGTCGTGTATTCCTATCGCTTTACTGAGGCAGTGGAGCTTGCCTTTTTCATGGTCGTTCGAGATTACCTTCTCAGTGGAATAATTATAGCAACCTTGCTGTGGTAAGTCTCGGTCTTGTGTCTCTGGTTACATCTTCAATGTTGGTATCCCCCAGGTTCGTCTCCAACCGTTTGCTCGTTTCTCCGCCCTCCCATTCGATGCCAGCGGATTCATCTGTCGAATGGGCTTATGCATTCGATGTGCACACAAATGCATTCTTCCCGTTCTATTTGACGCTATACCTCGCGCAACTTTTTCTGCTGCCGATTGTTATAAAGGATAATTGGGTCTGTCTGTTTCTAGGCAACACATTGTACCTTGCAGCGTGCGTGGATTTCCTTAACTTTTATCTCGAGCTGAAGACCTCTTGCAGGTTCGCGCAATATACATATGGAATCTATCTGGGTTTGAGTGGTAAGTTCAGAAGGAGCGAGTGTGATAGCGTGCGCTAACATCTAGTTACAGCGCTTCCATTTTTGATTCGCTCCGAACTCTTGCTTTCTCCATTACTTCCTTTGTTCGCTGCATACATCGTCTCTTTGCTAGGATTTAATGTGGCCAAGCATGTACTTGCCGTGTATTTCGGGTCGTGACCTCAGTCAAAAAAATCTTCACTTAATAAAACAATACATAGTTTCTCCATGTAAAGCATATGTATATACTAGTAAGTACCTAGATGCTGGATGGTGATGACGGTCGGACGTTGTGCAGCGGAGATTTGAAATTGAGTCGCCGCCTAAAATCGCGGTGCCCCCGCGTACAAAGAACATCCTTCACACTTGGCATCTACCTTTTTACCCTCTGGCACTACTTTTTGTCTCGCATCTCTTCTTTCTCGTATTTCTTCTGATTCATGGAGGATGAAAATGAAGTTCTGGACTGGGATGAAGATGAAGAACAAATCCATGGCGGCAATGGAGGACCTGTAGACGACGCAGACGGTGTCTCTTTGGGGTCTGAGTCGGGAGATGAGAACGAAAATGCTCCTACCTCAGCGGCTGGTGCTGCTCGTCACTCTCCCGGCGCCCAGGATACAAACGGTGCTTCAAGACCCGTTAGCCCCAAGTCGACATCCCTTTCTGCGCCACCCATGGAACGCGAGGGTTCTTCCAGCTCGCTAAATGCAAGGAAACGCAATGATTCTCCTCCGCGCACATCACCGAGACCTCACAATCGACAAAGTCGCTCTCGCTCTAACAAGTCTATAGCATCATCAAAACTAATACATGGCTTGCCACCGAAACCAGTTGCCTTGAATGTACCGTTCCTGCCTCCATCTCATCCTTCCTTGACAGAAGCGACGGCTATGTCGACTCGCGAGTCAGGTAAAGGTAAAAGTGGTGGCAGCAATAATAACAAGAATAACACTGTAGGGCCGAAATCAGTCTCCTCTGAGGGACGAGAATCATCGTTACCACCAGACTGGCAAATACGCCACTCTCGAAGTGAAGTAAATCAAGTGTACTACTATAACATCAGGACTCATGAGTCGACATGGACACGACCTGTGAGCTCATTCTTTTCCCGTCCGGAACAGCACCATCCACACCACGTTGTTGTACCCTCACTGACCATGATCATCGATTCCCGCTTGTCCTTCATCCTTGTTTTCCGAGATCTGACCACCCGCCCCTCTCTCACAGTCGTCTCACACTTCCACGCGCTCGGCACAACAATCTGCTCGCGATGACTCTCTGGATACTAAGTACGCCGATAACTCTAGCCTTACGTACGAAGACAGGCATTATCGTCCAGGTGGACCATCCAGTGCCCTTGATGATATCCCTGCGCATAATAGTAAACGAGACATCTGGCGCGGTTCTCCGGACTATGTTCATCAACATGGTCTAGATGACTATTCTGCCCCTGGCTCTCCTCAATCGCGGAGGAACCGTTCGTTGTCTCCAGGTCCATCTGCACGCGAAAGGGACACTGGGCGACGAAATCGTGTTACTCAACAACCCTCGGGACGGGGACCACGCCATGCTAACAGTGATAGAGACAGAGACAGAGATGTAACTTATCCCCGCCATGCGGATTCTGACCGACATTGGGGCGCTCCCACTGACTTAGGGCATTCAAAGTCGAGGAGGCATCACCCGCGCCAGCCTCAGGATCTGCAAGATTATCCAGACGCAGTTGGGCCGTCTGCTCATGAACCCTACCTTGAAAGGGAGGAGCAGACAGGCAAACAGCCTAATTACAGCAGACGCGGTCCTCGCGATCGAGACGAGGGCCGAGATCAAGAGCCACGAGATCAGAATCAGAATCTCTTTCACAGTACGTTGATCAGCCTCCTTCCACTATCCATCCCCCCTCTTGTATCTATTGGCGCATGTGGTGACATGAATCGTGTGCTTGCTCTCCGGACGTTGGCTCTTGAAGTGCCACGTTGTCCCGGATGGGCCGTACTGCGCCTGATACTATATCGGCTCTCATTTTCCTCCTCTCCTCTACTGCTCGACTCATGGACGCTCATCATGGATTTGTGTTTCTTTTTCTTGTTTCATGTGTCTTTTGCATGTACATTCCTATGCCTGTCTCCATTTCACACTCTTCCTGTTGCCTCTCCCTTTTTCTGCTATACTTAGGGCATAGGTCACCTCCTCCGCATGTGCATTTGCAGGAATCCACCGAACGATTACCTCCTGCATCTGCTGTGTCGGGAAAGCGAGAAAGGCCCTCGCGCTTCGCTCCTACGCCAGCCTCTGCACGCATCGGAGAAGAGGAAGATGCTTGGGTGCCAGACGAGTTCAAACCTGATGGTAACCGACAGCAACTTGAGGAAGAACGTCTTAAGAGGCCTCCGGATACAGATATTTCAACTGCAAACAAGGACACACCTTCTCTCCAGCATGTTGCTGGTGCTTTAGATGCACAACCTGCGCCACGTACGTGTTCACCTGCAATGACCCTGCAACTCTTATGCCAACGGTTCTCCTTTGTGTTTGTTCCTCCCCTTTTGTCGACTCGTTCACATGTTTTGCGATATTGTGCTTTGTCCACTGTGGTCTCTGCTTTGTAGGTCGTCGTAAAAGGCAACCTTTGCCGCCGCAGTCGATGCGTTTCCGTGAGGTATCCAAGTCCAACAGCAAGGATTCTCTTACTCCTATCCCTGGTGTCATCGTGGAGGCATCACCAGCAACTCCAAGTGCTGTACAAGAACCGCCCGTGCAATCGATGCCTCCGCCGTCACGACCGTTACCAGCACCTGCCACTTCTCGCAATCATTCAACATCAACAATGGCCAGAGATTCGCCGCCTCACCAGCGAGTGTCCAAGTTTGGACCACCAAAGGCTGACGTGGATTTGCCTGCTGGGCCAAAGTATCCTGAGCACTCTCACAGTGGTCGACCAGCCGAAGAAAGTGGAAGCGATGACAAAGAAAGACGTGACGGCAGGCGCCCCCCAGGCGCGCCCGGCTACTATAGTTCATCAAATCCTCCCGAGTTTGCTGATAGCATGCCCTCTCCCCACTCTTCCAGGTATCGTCGCAGCCCCAGTGCCGACAGGTCTGCTCGTGCGGGTCCTGGTGTTCACGTTGACAGGGAGATGATGAATTCTAATGACCGAGAGCATGAAGCTATCGAGGACCCTGTACCCAAGGGTCCACGCGCTATGGGTTCTCAAACTGTGAACAGCACTGCTTCCGTGAACATGTACCCCAACAGAACGAAGGAGCGCTCCCCTCCTAACTTCGAGTCAGACGAGCAGTCCGGTGCTCCAAGGTCAGACTTTGAGCCTGTGCGAGGCCGAGAGTCAACCTTTGGAGGACATGGGTCACGGAGACGCCCGCCTCACCCCGTACGCGTCTACGTCTCCTCCTTTTTGCCTAGCGTTAATCTTTCACTGTCTTTCCTCTTGTCGCCAGGGTAAGGGACCCGCCGTGTCTCGTCAACCGCCCCCTCACCTGTCCGGTACCAACAATATCCCTGTCGGACATCGCCATAGCGCAGATAATCCACCAAGCGGACCCTCAAAGACTTCAGGTAATCACTATTCATTGCCCCCGCCTATGCCCCCGCCTGGTATAAGTGGCGCGAACACCGTGCCTTTGAAAAACAGCCGATATTCTACCAATTCTAATCCTGATGCCCCTCCTTCCTCGGTACGTTAGATCGATTGTATTCGTGAGGCGATTGCTGACCGCACATCCAGCGTTTGCCTAGTCCTCCGCCAAGAGCTTCGGGGTTAATGGTGCGTTGAGCCGCATTCTACTATCGTTTACGCAGACACTTGACTCACGTCATGGTTTTACGAACAGGATACTTTCCGCCACACTGCAGAATCAGGCACTTCGGTAGGCTCACCTTCCCTAGGAAAATGATAAAGTCTAATCCTTATTTAGCATCTTCCACCACGTCCTGTGCCAGTTCATGAATCAGAGAAAAGCAAATTCCGTGTAGCAACTCCTCCACCGTCCTCGCGAGATCATTCGACAGCATCTCCTAACTGGGAGCATCCTGGCTCCGAACGCGGGCGCGCGCGTTCCAGTCACCCTCGTGGAGACCCAACCATGGATCGAAATCTCCCAAATGAGCGCTCGACTCAATCAGCCAGGCGTAGTCGCAGTGCGGAAGGAGGGCTACGTGTACGACTTGACGGCCCTCGCACCGGGAACGGTCATGTACCCCACGGTTTACCAATGAACCCCTCTCTTCGCCTGCCCCCCAAATCTACAGCGCCTGACGTTAAACGACCCGAGGAGCCAGATGTTCGTCCCCGCAATGAAGGTCGTGACAATTCTGCCCGCATGGGTCGTGATAGACCGGTTGCACCTATGGATTTGCGTCGCGACACTGATCGCCGCCTACCAGATGCGCATCCCCTGCCTGTGAGACCCGACATTACCCCTGCGCGGTCATCGAAGAATCGAAGGTCTTCAGTGTCTCAGTCACTTGGCACTGAACCCTTACCAATGAGAATGGATGTTGACCAGCAGAACCGAGCCGTCGACTCGGACGAGCCTCGTCAGCGTCCGGCACCTGCTCGACGTGGAGGATCTCTTCTAGATCGCATGTCGTTGGATGCCAGAGCCGACGAGGGTGTATCGGGGGCTCCCTTGCGAGACCGAGTGCAAATTCCATCAAAGAGAGATCGTGATGATCCGCTTCGTTCTGATGATCGCTTTGGCATGGATGTCGATGGTGACGATGGTGCAGCTGGGGATAGCAATCCAAAAAGGCGTAGGCGAAGTGGGAAACCTAGGCGAAGCAGGAGAGGGCCTTCGTATACTTAAAATTAATTGTAGCTTGTTGTTGTCTTTTTTCTACCTGGTTTGTAATGTTACTTCAGTTCATACCTTTTACATACAGTAATTGCCATTTCTCTTTGTCATCGGAATAGTATATATACATGGACTACTTAGTGGGCGGTCCCGACGAGCTCAAAATTTCTTACAAAGCAGGTTGAAACATTTTGTGTCTCCTACACCAACACATGTATAGATACAATCAGGATAGCATTTATAGACTTTGAGTGAGCTCGCAATTTCTTTACATAAAGCAAGTCGACTTATACATATGTAGCTACAGGACGGGTATCATAATCTACTTGTGGCTCTTTGAACCGGAGTCCTCAGTCCGTTCTCGAGTGAGCTATCGTAACGTCGTTAGTAAATATCACCGTGTCAAAACGTTATGATCAGCTTGAACGAACCTCAACAAATCGGGTTTGGTTCCAATGGTGAGTGACGAAATCCATATCTTCCCTCGGCATCCACCACTCGAGAAACATAAAGAATAGACAGTCAACAATCAAAATGATAGTATAGATAGGTCCAGCGAACGGACCCAACTGCATAGTCCTAAATCAACACTCAGTAATCGAATGCAGCAAGTGGAGACGAGACAACGATACCGTTGTATTCTTTGCCAAAGATCACGTTGCTCAGACTTCATAACCGTATCGTATACCTTTTCTACACGTTCAGCCACCTGTACCCAGTCATAGAAGGTTTTGATGCGTTCGTGGGCTCTCCAGGGGTCGTGTTTCCCCACAGAGACGATCGAGATGGCTTCTGAGACTGCACGAAATATGTCTGGGGAACATAAGTTTAGAACAAGCGAATTGAAAGTACTGCAACTAACCATCCTCGTCTGGCTCGGCGAAGCTGATCATATGCTCAGGAAGAATCTCCGGTACACCCCCTACTCGGGTAGAGACGACGTATAAACCCGCGCATGCTGCTTCTAGTATCGCGATACCAAAGGACTCTGTCAGGGATGTGTTTATGTAAATTGAACCTCTAGTGAGGACCTGTCCACAAGCGAATAAAACTCTTCTGGTCGCAAACGAGAAACAGATGTGAAACTCACAGAACGAACGTCGTTATGGCGTACACGACCGAGAAGTTCTATTCGGTCCTGAAGCAGATGTTTTTCACGCATTTGTAGGAGATTAATCAATTTGGGCCCATCTCCGCCTAGGTAAAAAAAATATTTGAGCGACATATTTGCATATCATCTATTTGATTTCACGCACCAACGATAAACCTGACATTTGGAAATGCAGCGCAGATTCGGGGTGCAGTTGCTACGAGGAGGTCTATACCCTTGCGATATGCAAATCGGGAGAGAAAGACGATGGTCACTGAAATACAATGACACGTCAGCCCTTATTTCGTATGAGGGGCTTTATACACGAACCTGTACCGTTCGACACTGGGGGATCGGGTCGAAAACGCTCAGCGACGAGAGAGTTGGGTATCACGTAAACGTTACTCGATACAGATAACTTTGGAGGAATATCATCGGATTGTTCATAGAGTTCTGCTCTGAGGACAGTGTTTTCTCGCCTGTAATACATAGGAGATCCCAGATGTTAAGCATGCGACAGTCAATGCAACTCACCCTGTATGCGAGACACAAATAACCGCATCAACGTTTTTGAGCGTTCCAGCGAGTAGTTTGTTAGTGAGGATGCTAGCGGCGTCTTCGAATCCAAATAGGCTGTGGTCGGTAAAGACAGTTCGGACGCCCATAAGATGGGAATGTAATATCCCTTCGTGCCCTAATGAAGAAAGACTTGCGTGTGCATGTATAAGATGTATATGCTCTCGAAGTAGAATAGTCCGCAAATGTGGGAGGAACGTGAAGAAATTCGGCAGTGTGGCACCAGACGCGATGGGAACGAAGGGTAGGTAGTACACTTTGAGCGAAGGTAACATCCATCGAATACCTACGCGACCTTGACGACTGTGGGTTATTACTATAACCTGTTGAAGCAAGCTAACGGGGTTAGCAATAGCGAGAAAAGACGAAAGAGCAAAAGCGGACCAGCCTTATGTCCCCGTTTAATGAGATTAGCGCTGAGCATAAATATGTGGTTCTCGACGCCGCCAACGTCAGGATAGAAGAAATCTGAGATCATACTAATTCGGTGAGCAACTATATGTTCTCTCGAAGCTGTATGAGAAACCTAACTTACGCTATTGAAATTGGTTCCATTTTGGCCTTGCTTCCCTGCTGACGGGGGGTCTGAGTCTAGCTCAGACACGTATTTCCTTTGGAATTGTATAGCGACAGATTAGATGAGCCGCTTGAAGATGTTTCTTTACGCATTACATAGAGAGTTGGCCAGCATTCATCAGAGTTTAGTAAGAGAAGGGGGACTGTTTAGGGCCGGCTATTCTCGATACTCGTTGTACATGTAGACCCGATTGTAGACTTCCTGCAATTATCGTGTTCAGGACGACATGCTCTAGATCTCTGAAGTTGATGCAAACAAAGAATCAAAGCCAATATTGAATACTGAGCACTCTGCAAGATTCCCAAGCTGAAGCTTGTTGATGGGTCTCCTCGAATGTTTTTCTCCAGGTACATACGATGAGCGATTCCCATTGCTGTGTCTCCCTCCACTTATTGCGCAATGTTTCTACCAAAATGCTACCCGTAGCGTACAATGACATCCTCCCGACACCTACTACCCAGTGCGTGCCAATTTGTATCTTCTCAGTATTATCTTCTCAGAATCTATTCTAACAGATACTTAGATACCGGCCACTGCGAGGTGACCTGAGTACTGCACCAGCACCAACGATGCCGGAAAAGTCGAGTGGAATTGCTCCATGTGATACCACAGTCCCCGGCGGGGCCATCAGCATTTCCATGTCAGTGGCAGTGGTTCTCAGATTTCTGCTCGCTGCGCACATCCCACGGCTTCTCACATCGATATCCCAGGCCAGTTTTCTCCTCGCATATATTCTGCTGTACAGGTAATTGATGTCAAGAGAAGCCTCGATCCACTTCAAATCGGTGTCTGAGGCACTACTTGAACGGTTTCAAATTACCTACGTGAGCTTGGCCGTAGCTCTAATGAATCAGCGTAGAATGCTTCATATAGATGGTCTTAATACTCTACACAGCAATCAATGGATAAATGAGTGTACTGAAGGGCATTTTTGCAAGTTAAAGTGGAACAATCGTCACCGGCTGGTCCGTGCGCAGCCCCCCGCACTGGATACTTCCTAATTAAATCAGAGTAAAGCTCTTTGTGTAACAACCACTTATATACTTCTCTCAATCTTGTCTCTTCTTTCCTTCTCTCTCACAACTATCTCTAATGGCACCCATGCATGAGCCTATAGATGAAGTACCAGAAGTACACGACGAAGATGCTCCTGGACCACCTATATCTGTGCCCGACTCTGGTGACGCCGGAGAAGGCGGAAAGCTGAAAATGATAGTTCAGCTGCTCAAGAAATGCCTGGGGGTGAAGGATATCGCGGCAATGTATGTTCTTGTCTTATCCCGACAGTGAAAACGTGGATATTGACTGCGAGCAGGCGACTTTCATTGCCTGCATCATTGCTAGAGCCGATACCGAACTTAGAGTTCTCTCAGTATCTCGATCGACCAGACGTATTCGCTGCGTGCGTTTTACTCTTTCTTTATTGATTCAGCATTGTCTGATGGCCCCTATAGTATCAATGACTATGACGATCCCTTTGAACGGATGCTTGCCGTTATACGATTTACTCTCACCAAAGATCTCAAGTACATTGTAAGAGACATCCTCTCTCCCTTTGTATTTAGGCTAAACACTCTTGAAGCGTGGCAAGGTCTGCAAACCGTATAACTCTGTGCTTGGAGAGCACTTCCGTGCCCATTGGGATGTTCTTCCACTCATCATATCGGATGAAACGGACGAGCCCCCTGTGCCTCAAATTCATGTTACTGCTCCTACACCTGGCATGGTACCCCCTGCATCGATGTCAGTCCCACCTACTTCCGATGCTGCCAGCGTTCGAAGCGCAAGGAGTGCGCGTAGCTCGAAGAGCTTTACCAGTGTCAACACTGGTTTTACCTCCAAAGCAGGAAAGAGCCCCTCTACCGCTGCCACTTCACCCCAACAACTTCCAGAAGCCGATGTCTCAGCCCAGATGTCACAACTCAGTCTAGGCGGTACGGCTGAGGAGAAACTGCGTGTCGTTTACCTCACAGAGCAGGTTTCCCATCATCCTCCGATATCGGCATTTTACGCCTCCTGTCCTGCACGATCGGTAGAGATGCTTGGCATTGACCAGATATCTGCAAAGGTCGCCGGGACCACGCTCAAGGTCGGCCCAGGGAGTAACAATAAAGGTATCTTTGTCAATATCACTGGTGGACCAGGAGAGGGCGAGAGGTATCAGATCACGCATCCGATTGCGTCTGTGAATGGTATCTTGCGCGGGAGCTTCTACATCACCGTGTCAGAGTCAACTATCATTACATGTAGTGGAGGCCGGCATGGGCAGAAATTTCGTGCAATTATAGAGTACAAAGAAGAGGTGAGCTCTAGGTCTCTCTAACTCCATCTGTGATCTGATTGAGTATGTATAGTCTTGGCTTGGCAAAGCTCATTTCCTTCTGGAGGGTGTTGTTCACACTGTCTTCGAGGGCGAGACCCAGCACGAAGAATGGACCAAAGTCAAACATGTTCCTCCCTCTCGAGTCGTTGCTGTCTTCGATGGCTCCTGGCGAAGTCATGTTCGCTGGAGACGTGTCGGGACTGGCTCATACCATGCTGCTACCTCATCCTCGGCATCATCTCCTAATACATCCCACATTGCTCTTCCTTCGCCCTCTAATCGCGCCGGAGCGGCTTCGAGATCAGACTTGACAGCTTCCGATAGCGATTATACCACTCTACTTGATCTATCTACGCTTTGGGTTGTCCCCAAGCAAGTTCGTCCCCTGGAGAAGCAGCTGCCGTATGAGAGCAGGAAATTGTGGGACACAGTGACGAGTCGATTACTCAAGAAGGAGTATTCGGATGCGACGAGGGAGAAGGTGGTTATCGAGCAAAGACAGAGGGATGAGGCTACTGAACGTAAGAAGAAGGGTGTCGAGTTAGTTTTGCTTTTTCCACATTCTTGCTAAACGCTGATCCCTCGTCTCCCCTGTAGGTTTACACCCAAGTATTTTGAGAAGGACCTCGAGGCAGGATTTTCGCTCCTTACGGCTGAAGGACGCAAGGCCGTCGAGGAAGAGCTAAGTGAGGAAGACCCTGTTCTCCATACTGGGGTCGATACAGACAAGCTTGTGCCATAATGTGTGCGTGCACGGGTGGCGTTAGGTTTCTTTATTCATAGTCATACACTTGGTTGTTTCTCTCACCATGGATATTTAGACATACACGACCCCCTCCCTGATGACCTATCTCTTTCTCTCTTAATCATGCATGGTATCTCTTTCTCCCCTCTGCTCGCAAGATTATCACGGTTTTAGTTTCAATATTCAATACTTACAGTATCTGGGTTTCCTCTCTCACTGTCACTTAGTATCATATCAAATCCGTATCCGAGTATTTGCATTACCATCTTTTTAACCTGCAATGCAAATCATCCTTTCGTAGTTGAAAAGATCATAGCGGCGTATAGAGTGTATATGGGACACAAATGACGGCTACACATGTACACATTCGTGCGAGTTTGGAGTCTTTGGAGTGAATGTGTCGTCGCAGGATCACAGCTCCTTAGCTGCAGTCTCTGAGTTTTGAAGAGGTATGTGACCCAGAATATGTACACACTTTCTCAACGCCAGGCACGCGTGTTCAACGTTCAGTACGTTCAGTCTTAGACCTCCAGTCCAATAATTGGGGCCCGAGATAAATCGGAAGCCTGAGATGTAATTGGATATGTCCAGGATTATCGTCCCCTGAATCGCTGTGTAATGTGATATGTAGCTTATTTTTCAGCGAGGATAGCTTTGATTGGGGAGCGATGGCGAAAGTAATCGGCACCATTGACAATTTCGACTGTGGTATCGTCTATAGATATACCGTAGTACTAGTAGGACTCAAGAGCCTGAGAGCTGTCCGAAATTTAAAGGCTTAGTGTATCGCGATACTTCATGCAATGATAGCACTGGTCCTGAACAGATGAAAAGACCTTGTTCAAGTTTCGCAAAAGACACTCCAAGTCAATATGTAGTGAGAAATAGAGCAGAATATATGTAGCACGTGCTGTGACTTCAATGAAGTAACTTCAACCTTACGCTCAGAAACTCTCCGGGCATGGCGACGGCGTCCACTAGCGCTGACAGCGACATCAACAAAGCCACAACTAGCATCCGAGGGAAGGAAGACTTTCTCCAGCTGGAATCCAACTCTCCGCTCTCACTGCCTAAAGATGTTGCCGAAAAGTGGAAGGAGTCTAAAAGCCACCCCCTAAGTGTAATAAATGGAGTAGTCTTCAGCAATGGATACGCAGAACATCTCGGAATCGAAATCAAGAAATCGCCTTATAAAGATTGGGACTTGGGTAACCTCACGCATATCTTGAAGAGTTGCGTCGAAGAGGAGACTATGAAGCCATTGTTGGATTTTTATGGTGCGTTCAAGCCACTTTGCACTAAAAAAATATAAAATCATACTTAATCGCCATTCAGTTAGGCAGTGTTTCATCTCCGAGAGCAAGCTGGACCCATCAAGGCGAGAAACCTTGAGGCCCGATGTTAACTGTGGGTTTTACTCGCAGCTGTGGATAAAGCTTGTGGAACTGATCATTGCCATTCCCTTTTTCTTGCGCGCAGTTCTTCGTGGGCTTCAGGATTATGACTCTTGACCATCCGCGCTACTGACACGTAAACCTTTAGCTGCACAGCGTGCATATGAAGATGTCCCGTTCCACGGTGGGACCGACAACTTAATTCTGCAGATCATGGAGCACTATCGAAAAAAATATGATTGGAAAGAAAATAAGGCTTACAACTACAGCATATCAATTATTCAATCTTCGGGCTACGGAAAAACGCGTGCTGTGGATCAAGCGAGTCGACGAAAATTTGCGTTCATGCTGAACCTGAGAGAGCCACTACAAATGGGTGACTTCAGTAAATTCTTTCTTTTCTTCTGGTTAGCGTTGGACTATTATGTACTGATCAATGTTGTAGCCTATCCCGAAGCCGACCAAACTGTGGCGCAATACTTTCAAGAGCTGAGGAACTATCCAGACTCCAGGCAGCAATCAAGGATCGCCAATTTTCTTTCGGCTCTGTTTACTGAGGCCAAAGAGATTATCCCGACCCTCGAGCCGCTTACAGGTCAGGAAGAACTCGCTCGGAAGTGGCATTCCTATCTTCAGAGCGACAGAGACTCCTTTTTGCGCAAAGTCCTGACAGAAGTAAGGCTTGAACGTCTGAAACATTGCATTTGCAACTAAACCATGTACTAGGCTAGAAGACTTACAAGCCAAATTTCCCCGAAGGGCAGTCCTAAGCTGCCAAACGAGGCGGACCCAGCGAAGAATTTCGATCCTTTCCCGTATCTCGAAGATTGTTGTGCTTCATTGATCAAAAGGATTTTACCTCTCGGGCCCGAAAAGGATGATGGGCTCAATCCTCTAGCTTTTTTCCTTGCGTTCGATGAAGCACACAGTATCACTTCACCCGGCAGTGAGGTACAACCCGACGACACCTCGAGCATAACCAACAAGAGCGTTTTCGATAATCTCAATTCAGTGTTGGCGGTACTGAACAACTTTTCCATGTTCACTATATTTATGTCAACCAACAGCCATTTGAGAACGATGGCAGCTCCCCGACCTATTCATCCTTCTACACGTGTCAATACAGGCCGCATTTTGTTTCCGCCCATAACCGAACTCCCCATCGATGTGTTCAAATCACAGAGTGATCTATCAGAGGGAGTCACTCTGTCTGTAGCCGCCTCATTTGACTATGCCGTGCGTTTTGGTCGGCCCTTGTGCGTTTTCTATGATTGAGACAACCGTTACTTTTACTAAGAAGTGATTTATCGTAGATTTGCCGCCATGCATGAAGCCGGGTACGTGTATGTCATTCCGTTGGCAAAGGCAAAGCTCAATCAGTCAAACGACTTGAACGATCCTTATATGAAATTCTCATGTGTCGCCATGCTCATTCAGATCAACCTGCAGAACAAGCTCCCCAACTCGAATTCAACTGAAGCCATCTTGGTTGAGCGGTATATGCGCACCGCGTTTGCTGTTCCTGGACATCGTTCTTTCATGAGGACTTGCACGCCTTCGGAACCCATTCTTGCCGAGGCTGCTGCAATCCTGCTGCATGAGATCATTGCTGATAAGATTCGGGACACAAAGGAACCTCCTGGGAAGCGGATGAAGCTCGACGAGGGTAATTCGCATTCGTTTCTTGTGCAGCAGCAGCAGCGCAAAGCTGAGGCTTACTGTCGCCTACTCATCGACACTGTCCATTCCTCGTCCGCCGCTGGCTGGATCACGAAGGGCGATGCAAGTGAGACAGTTTGCCGTCTTCTGTACACAGCGGCATACGCTAGCATGCTGCCGCAGCCATGCGCGAAGAAACTCTTCTACCATCGCCCTTTGAAATACCTTGACTTTCTCCGGGGACTTATCGCGAAACAGTACATTGAGCTAGTCCTAGATGCCAGGCCCCTTGGTGATTCAGAAGGCGCAACTGTCCGAGAGGCTTTCAAGCACACATATGTATTCTTTTCGCATTGGGCGGTCGCCGGTGACTATGAAATCACGACACCAGACCACTTTTGGAAATGTGCGCTTCGCGGGGTAGCCCTTCAATGCAAAGCAAATGCCACAGACAGAGACGGAATAATGGTGCTCATTCATACTCCCGATGGTACCCTGGAAAACTCGATGATCAGCCGCAAGACCACCAGCGAATTTTCCTATCAATCCAAGAATCGTCACAAGTCTTCACCTGTCTTTGTTCCCCCCTACGAAAATCAGCACAATATCCATCCTACAATGGTCATTGTTCATGATCTCGGAAGCAAGACGCCAGATGTGATAGCTCCACTCCCTTGTAAGGATAAGCGTTACAGCAGACATTATCAGATCACAATTCATGGCGCATCAAGTCAAGTATATGCGTGTCTGCCTTCTGACAGTGTTGACAGGCTTAGCTCTATTCTACAACTGACCCGCTCTCACGAAGATTTTCCGCGGAACGAACTGGATATATCCAGCGTGTATTTCTCGCAACAAAAGTCTACACTGACGGCCAGAAATATTGATGCGACGTTGAGGGTCGATGTCGAGGGTGAAGAAAGGATGCAAGCTTAGCTTGAAACGCTTGGCTCGAAACATGGCGCAGTTTGCCTCGTGGGCTCCCTATTCTTCTCTGATCTGTCATAGGTAAATCCGTTGCACTCATCTACTTCTTGCTCGAGCGTATGGACATTCCTGACCACAGCTTTCAGTCCATGTGTACAAGTTCGTTGACACTGTTCCAATTCATGCTGTCTCACCCGAACCAGCCAAATACAAAGAATGGCTCAAGCGGTTGAGTGCCGTTATATGGTTTATGCAGCCATGGTCTTGGTCGGGAAAAGATCTTCTCACTTGGTATGATGGAGTGTACGACTTATAAGGCGTTGACTAACTCATCTACATAGCGTCAGCCTACACCACGACTCCGAATTCCAACACCTTTCGGACACCGGCAAGTCAGAAAGGATTGACGCTGCACAACAGTGCTGTGCTGCGTGTCCTCGCGATCTTCTCCAGTATCTTCAACATCCGATATCCTTTGTAGAACACAGGTCAAACGCTCTGTCGCCAGACTCGGTCTCTCCTTTGACACCTTCGAGGGGATACTTTTCTGTGCTTGTTCATTTCGCAAGGACTTGGATGACTCATTTAATACAGACATTCTCATGCGCAGAATCGCAACTCGAGAAACTATCGATCAGGTTGTCTTCGACCTCAAGTCTCCATGTGTCAAGGAACTGTTTCTGAGATATTTGAATGTTCTAATTTGAGAGCGCGAGGGGGACTGCTAAGGACTTCTTCGAGGATCCTTTGGTCCCTTCCAGCAGATGGTACTTGACCGAGGCACAGAGGGTGCGGACACTTGAATTACGTTCTTATATCACCGCAGAGAGACTGCAGGTTGGTCAGGAAAATGCCGAGTGGCTGGGGTGACGAGAAAGTGAGGGGTGGATGTCTTTGTGCAGTATATTGATTTGGAGGCTGTCAAATGGTCAAACTTGAAGACAGGAAGTTGAACGCTGTATCTGTCCTCCTGTGCTGTAACGGTGCTATACGATGTCTTGGGATATGACACGACCTGGAGTATTCGGTGTTGCGACAGATGTGCATGGACCGTGCAGCAGAAAGCAACGGGGAGAAGTGCATACTGCTAGTATACTGTAATCTCTACGCAAGCTCGACCCAGTTGCACGAGTTCATATACGTAGTACTTTTTTTTCCTCGTCTCTTCCCCTCATGATATTCACGTATCGCCTACACTAGCACTATAGCTTGAGCAGTCACATTCATCCTGAACGCCAGCTCGATCATAGAACGGTGAAGAAATATCATATGCCATTTACGCTCTCATACCATTGTATCACACTTCCGATTAAGAACGCCCATCCTCCCCAGAACGTACAAAGAGAGCTCTGGTATGCTGCACCACTGCTGACATTTGCACCATAACCAAGCGCGCCGCAAAGTGTAAAGCCTACGGCACCAATCAGATTCCAAACTGCAATGAAGCGAGTCAGGATCTGAAGTAGCCAAAGAGCCGTGTTTCCTCACTTGCTATGTGCCATCCGAGAGATAGTAGAGCAGGTAAATACCATTTCTTTTGAACTTCGAGCATCAACAGTGTCCTGACATTGAATGTTAGTTAATTGGGAAATGGGAAGAGAATCATCATACTGACGAACTAAGTATGAAACCAGACCCTCCAACAACTTGCGGGGTCCAGAAAACACCATCCAGGAGACCTGTATTCGATGATATGGCGTCTTGAATTTCAGGTAGCGCGGTGAACCTGCAACGGTTTTCTCATGAACAATCGGAGATACACAATGTGCTAACGATAAAGTATACAGACCCGCTGATCCAAAAGATTGTCGCAGCACACCATTGTACGAATGCGGCCAGGAATCCAAGCTCGTGCCAGTACTTGCTATTCGTCGAGAACCATATCCATTTTCTCTTGGATGAAGACTTGTGGTCCAGATCAGACGTGGCCGTTGTGTACCCGTCTCCAACGTCTGTTACACCGACGTGCCCACCGAGTGATCTTATGACTCCCAGACCAAAATTGGCGGTATCTCCGCGGTTCCAAGCTTCTAACACGCCCAGAATGGCACCAAACTCGAACACGGTAGCTCCTACCCATGCAGTCCATCCTATTCCCGATTCGGATTTGGCGACATGAGAATTGCAAAACGGCAAGAAGCTGAGGAAACCGTTCGCTACCCATACTACACTCCCGATGGTGAACGCCTGTTGCGGAGGAATTTAAAAAAAAAACTGGACAGATGTTTTCAAGGTCAAGGAAACATACCATAGCTACCCACCAGCTAACATTCCAATATTCAATCCTCCTCATATGGCCTATACGTTCCCAAACATTGAAACCGACACGGCTTCGTTGGGAATGCGGCGCAACATCTACGTGTCGATTCTTACGATGATTTCTCGAGCTCCAAGCAAAACCTTCGCCACTTTCTCGCACAAGCGTTACATGCGTCGGATGAACAAAAGCTCTGATTTGTTTTGGAAGAGCATTTCGTGGTGCCTCTTTGTGGATGGAAGGGTGAAGTTCAAAGTGCCATCTCGACAGAGGGGAATCTTCGTAGATAATTTCTGGGTTTTTCATGGGCGCCGGTGCATGGCACGTCGAGGATGCATGATAACAGGCAGTTAAAGTGGCCCCGACGAAAGTTCACACAGTGACAACGAGCTGATGACATATCCATTTGGGTTGGGTAATCGACATCAGGTCATCACGCAGCTTTGTATCTCACTTCGAGTCTTTGACGGCCAACAGCTGGATTAAGATGATTCAGCGAAAGTAGGACCGTTCGCTCTCTGTCTTCAGTCCCTCATGACTTCGAGAGTAGGAATTCTTTTTCCTTTCTTCTGATCTCCTTTGTTCATAACACTTTCATTGTTATGTTGCTGAAGGGTCCTCGAGCCCTGAACCCCGAACGAAGCTTATCATCTGATTGTAACTAACAGTGCTAAGCCACACATATCTACAGGATACTTCGACATATCACACGTACACATCCCCAGACAGGGCACAGACGTCTACATCCACAACGTTCTCTAATAATTCGGAAGCTCTTGCGTCGCTAGCGTATGCAATATCATGGCCGACATTCTACCCCTGCTTCGGACTCACGGATCTATTCTCAATTCCTCTGGAGGTTCTTTTCTGCTGCAGGAGCTCTTCCGCAGAGTCAACAGCAACATTGCTGAAATCAACAAGCTCTCTGACGCCACTGAAATTATTCGCGGTCGCCAGATACAGATATACAGGCTTTCCCTTATCAGCAGTGCGCTGGCACCTATACGCAAACTGCCAACAGAGCTGTTATCAGAGATCTTCGTGTTCTATCATGATAGCTGTGACGGAACTGAAACACTGCCTCCTTACCGCCTATTCACACAAGTGTGTTGGACCTGGCGAGCTATTGCGCAGTCTACAGCTGGCCTTTGGACCAAATTCGTGTGGTGTCCTTCTGCAACAGGGCTGGTCGTATATCCGAGGGTAATACGACAATGGTTTGCATACGGATGCACTTTACCTATGGACGTTGCAATACGTGACCCCAATCTGGGCGTACACTTTGTTAAAGCATCGCCTCCCGAGCTGCAAACAATTCTAGTCCCCATGCTACCTTTTCTGTACCGGTGTAGAGTGCTTGAACTTTCCATGCCGTTGTCAAGCCTAATCCCGCTCTTTACTCTCGATAATCCATTACTCCCGAACCTCGAGCGTCTAGTCATCGAAATCACTGACGGATGCAAGGCTCTTGAATCCCCCATCACTACTTTCGGAAACTCTCCACGTCTACGAAAGGTGGTCCTTCGCTCGGCGGTCGAACCTGTGTTTGATTTATTGGGGCTCATAAATCTTCCGACGTCGCTGACTCATCTTGATATCCAACGAGGAGTTACCCAGACTGTTTCCTCTATCTTGGGCCTCATCACTTCGTGCAAAACCTTGAAAGTTGCATTCCTTTATCTACCCAAGGAACTTGAACGAAATTTGCCTTCGCCTTCGTCCCGAGTAACACTACTTGATCTGAATTTATTGGTCCTCGACTTCGATGACCCTCAGACAGCAATGCAGGTGCTTGAAAGTGTTACGCTTCCGTCACTCTCATCACTACATCTTTCTCAAAAGTCACCTTTATCACCTTTCTTTGCTGTTGGCCAGTGTCTGATGGAACTGCAACAACGATCTGCGTTCGAACTAACGC
Source organism: Omphalotus olearius VT 653.13 (assembly GCA_000296255.1). Taxonomy (NCBI): domain Eukaryota; kingdom Fungi; phylum Basidiomycota; class Agaricomycetes; order Agaricales; family Omphalotaceae; genus Omphalotus; species Omphalotus olearius. The sequence continues at coordinate 145,717 of JH814838.1, forward strand.
GTCTTCATATGCACTCGGTAAACAGTATATCCTGCGAAGAACTACTTCTGCTCTTGGGTGGGACGACGAGCAGGAGCGCTATTGTGGAACTGGACCTCGACCGATGTTTTGGCATCTCGGTCAGAGAGTTCGCAGATGCTTTGCTGTATGAGAAGGGTATGCAAACGAATATGCTACCTCATCTGACGATTCTGCGTATGGTATCGATGGTAGATGTGGAAAGAGATGCCAGCGACATCTGGGCCGCTGCCAGGTCGAGATGGGGCAGTGAAGATCCCACTGAACCGTCTTCTGAACTGCTAGACGAGGAACGTTCTTGTACGTTGAAGGAAGTGCGCATAGTACTTCATGACTTGGTGAAGAGCAGACACATTCATCTTTCTCTTCCGCTTCCAAAGGGAAAAACGTGGACATCCGAGGTTTATTAGGTACAAACTTTTAAATACTATCTGTAAATTTATAGTAGGTATATAGGTGTTCTTCAATTTCTTGATTATGAAGCGTGTCGGGCTGAGTGAGAGCGCGTTTGTTCGCTTTATGTAACTACTTGCCGCTGGACGCGTCGTTGCGGCAACCTTAAAACCAATATCAGGATGCCCTCATCATCACCTAGTTCCAGAAACCTCAGATGTCTTTGTCTGTCCCCATCGAAGACCTATGTCGCCTGCGAGTGTCAGCTCGAATTTCACCTAAAGGACACCCAGTGATTTATCTCTCTTTGAAACCTGATGCTCGCTCTCAGGAGCGGTTGGCCTCTTCTTCCCCGGTCTCGCCTACTGGGATCCACGTAAATATCCAAAGGGCGGTGGCAGAAGACGGGTCAGAATTTGCATTGCACTTGACGACCTCGTTTCCGGACTTGGAGCATATATTGACCCCGCCGTCCAAGATGAATGAGACGAGGTCTAAATTCGATAATGAAAGCAGAAGAGAGGCCTATTTCACGGGTTCAGTTCCACTAGGTGAGTTGATTGTTTCGAAGTGTGTTGCTCTACTGATAGAAATATGTCAAGCACAGTGAGTACACCACCTGAACAGACAACGGTGACTCCTCCGAATCCTGCGCATATGTCTACTTCTCCCTCGTCTGATCCCTGGCTTCAAGCGATACCCATGCAAACTAATCAGAGTTTGGTGGATGGGGCAAGTAATACGTCCAACGAATCATCCGGCAGTCCATCCGAATTTCCTTTACTTTCCGAACACAGTTATACAAGTGAAACTGCAGTAGATTTAACGAGCCATGCTGGGGACTACGACTCTTGTATGTGCTTACTCGTTTCTGTACGGGTAGTCTTAACTAAGTGACTTATAGACGATGCGGAAGTTCGAGAACGAGAAAGGGATGCTATCTCGCCTGACTTGAGCATGTTTCTATCCGATATAACTCAGCTTTTTCCGTCTGGCCCACCTCTATCAGCACAAGCACCGGTGCCTCCCATTAACGATTTCACCTCCTCACTTACTACCAATGATATTGAAACACTGCTGTCGATGTCCAGCTTTAGCTTGGGTCATGAAGCCAGTCCCAACGAAGAACTGATTCAAAGTTCTTTCCACTCTGCGCCTCTCGAATCAGAAGACGTGCACAATAGAACTGTCTTGGACGTTTTCCCACCCGATCTATCCAGTAACTTCTCCGACCATTCTCGAAAACAACGCCTCCCATGCCTAGAGCCCACCTGTACGCGGCGCTTCATGAGCGAGTATACAAGACGCGTCCATATGCAAACGCACATGCCCAGACGGACTTTTGTCTGCACTGAAGGCTGCACGGAGGAATTCTCGCGCCAGCACGATCGGTTCCGGCATGAAGTCGTTAAGCATGGACGGAAAAGCGAATGGTCGTGTGAAACCTGTCTGGGTTTTTTCTCAAGTGAGAAGTCATTGGCAAACCACAAGTGTACGAATGCTGCGAGGAAGAGATGGAAGAGTGGTGCAGGTACGTTTTGTTTTTCTTAATTTTATGGCGCCGAAGTCGCGGTTGCTTACCCCGAAATTTTGTTTCGTACTGCAGTTTCGACTGGATGAATTGATGAGTAGACGTCCAGAAAACGCTCACTGCTATGACGATTCAGTTTTTTTCTTCAAGGAGTCTGTATACGACCAGCTTGTTTATGCGCCGGGTGTTGCCTCGAAATGATAGACAATTCGAATTTACATTCACTTGTACTTGCAGTGACACTTGATCCTCTGAGCCACTGGCCGCTTGATTCTGTCATTGAACACCCGTGAAGAAGAACCACTTAGCAACACAGACCAAGCAGTCTGATCTCTTCATTGACACCACACTGCAATAGCAATTGCCAGAAATGGTCAACGACAGTGGCCACATGAACTTGCAATTGTCCAATGTCCGCTTCAACCTCTTCGTATTTAAGCTCCAGCTTGGCCTTGCTGGATTTCACCCCCTATCCAATCCTCCGTGTCCCCGTACCCGTACACTGTCACTTGCATCGCAATGCCTTCTCGTCCGCGTAGTGCTTGGATAATGTTTCATGCGGAGATGATCAAAACGCTTCCCCCGGTCGACGCGAACGGTGTTCGCAGGTCTCGAGCGAACCTTTACAGAGAGCTGTCTGCGATGTGGCAGCAAGCTCCCCAACAGCTCAAAGACTATTATCAAAGTCTAGCGGAAGCCGGGCAGGCTGGAGAGGTAACCACTTAATGGTTTGATGGTGTAGCTGGTTATCACGTCTGTCTCACATATGTGAGTGCACAGGAGGTCCCCGGTTCGAGCCCGGGTCAAACCAAATTTTTGTCTCATGTTTCCATGTTTCTAGCTAGCACTTGCCGTGGTTGCTCTGCCGTGGTTGTTCAAGCATCGCGATGGATAATCATACGGAGTTGTAATTTGTAGTACATGATTGGGGTTACTCGTCTTGATACCACAATTCTCCTTTCCCTCAATTTCTGTAATACAATTTCATTCGATGAACTTCACCCACTTGTCATTAGTTGCGTGCATGCCCGAAGCCGCCTCCTCCGGTGACTCTGCAATGCTCTCGTAGCCAGTTAAAAGTGGTCGATGGAGTTCCGACAGACTGGATATTGTCCTATGGCGTTCGGTATACTGTGGCATCTGGCCATGCAGTTCACAGGTGTGAGAAGCAGAGATGCCGTTTGCGCATCTTGAATGGCATATCAAGCTACATTGCGTGCATAATATAGCATTTCTTGTAAGCAGCTGGCACACTCTGCACGTCATTGCTAAGAGGAATAACCCTAAGTTAGCGGCAATTCGAGGTATGGGGGTAGTGGATCCTCACGTTTGCTGAAAGTTGTTTTCACGAAGAAGTGTTCCAGTCTAGAATCTGACGTAGGCTCGAGTTGCTTAATGCCACTGTCCAGATAGTTTGCTCCAGAGGAGAGGTTGATTGTCTGCATGAGATGCACGTTAGATGCAGAGTAATTAATGTATCCAGCCACTACCTTTTCGGACTGCTTCTGGATGTGTTTCAACCATTCATGTTTCGAGAGCATCTCGATGTCCGGTCTTCTAGTAAAGTCTTTGGTGAAACAAAGTTTCAGAAAATCTTCAAGTAGAGAGTTCGTATTTGTAGGGATTGGGGGCATATCATCTTCAAAGATGTGCTGAATGACAGATGTTGACTGTGGTATATCGTCGTACGGCGGTCTTCCCGTGAGCAACTCGATCATAGTACATGCCAGAGACCAGACATCCGATGCCGGAAACGCACGAATTGATTCAAGCACCTCAGGCGCGGTCCAATTCGGTGCAGCCTCCACACGCAGCCGGCTAAGTGGCATTCCGAAATTGGACAATTTGACATCACCAGTTTTCGTGATTAGGATGTTCGAGGCTTTGAGATTACCATGTATAACAAGGTTCTGATGCAGATATTGAAGACCATCCATAATCTTCACTATATAAGAAGCCACAAGCTGCTCATTGAGCTTGCTGAACACCTTAAATGTTTGGTCCAGTGTCCCATTGTGAACGTATCTGTGTAACATGATGGTCAAATATAAGGACATAGGGAACAAGACCGTGGACTCACTCTAAGACAATGTCCAATGAGTTGGCATCGCACGTCATGTTCAAGTACTGAACAATATTTGGATGTGAAAGGTCTCTGAGCCGATTGACTTCACGCCGGATAGAGTCAATTTCTTCTCCTGTCAAATCCCGTGTTTGTGTGCGCTTGAGAGCAACAATAGTGCCAGTCTGGAGGTTGCGAGCACGGTACACTGCGGAAGAGGAGCCATGTGCAAAACATTCACCAAGTTGCTGGAAGATAGCAATGAGAATAAAACGGGAAAGACACATAACAGGGATTGCTCACAAGGTGAAGCGATGAGTTTTCGTTTTCGTCTGTAGACGAGAACGAGAATACCAGCCTCTGCTCCTTAGATGTATAAGACTTTGAGCGACTTGTCCTTCTGATGCTGAGAGTCTCCGTGAAACTGTGAGGTCGATCTCGTCGAGATGTAGAGGCGAGACTTGAATGAGAACTGCTTTCTAGAAGCACAGTTCTGTCATGCCCTTTTAACGGTATGTAATTCTGCAAGGAACCTGGCTTAGCATTCGTAGCACCAGCGCTACTCGATCGCCCAGATTCATCCAGCCGCCACTCATCCTGTTCCGTTGCGAGAGATTGACTCAAATTATCAAAAAAATCGTCCCGCCTCCCTTTGCTTAGCCGGATATTGAAGCTACGACTGATATCGGGATCCAAGTCCAGTGAGGTAAAGGATGTTCTAGCAGTACTTGAGGTACCGTATCCAAATGTCCCCGAGTTGGTGGAGCAGACGCAGCGTGTGAGATCTGTTTCACTAGAAAGCAATGAGCTTGTTCTAGAACTCGTTGCGTTAAGTGTCGGGGTAAGATTGGGAATATGCGGGTGAGCAAAGTTAATTAGAGTCACGATTGTGGACGCAACATAAGCAATGGAATCTTTGGATGCTTCAGTCAAATCAGTGATTGCAAATATATCCTCATGAGCAAGTCCGAATGACAGACATGCAGCTTGGAAATGCATGAGATTCGATAATTCATCCTCGACATCCGGTTGCAGCACATGTTTAGCTTGTATTTTGTTCATGAGCCTGAGTTTATGGGGTGAGAAATTTAATTGAAGTACAATGAGTAGAACTTACTGGCAGAGTATGTAGCCATCCTTTATCACTTTAGCGAATAGTTCGCACTCAGACTCTTCAGTTGCAGAGATAGAACTTCCAATATTCGAAAGATCTCCCTTCATGAGGGTGTGAAGCACAAATAAGGGGCGCATTCGGACCTCTGTCTGCTCCCAATCTTTAGTCCATGCTTCAGTTGCTCTAGTATAAGCTGGCGGATCTGCTAGCTCCATGCAGAGCATGAAAATTGCATTCCTAACAGTATTGTGCGGCCGGGACAAAATTGTGAAAGAGCTCCAGGCATCAGAAGCAGGTCTTTCCAGAGTGGAGTTGCGCGGACTACTGAGGGTGAGAGTATGTGAATGTGTTCCAGGGTCCGGAAGGCTAGACGACGGCGTCTGAACAAGGGAAGTACTCGAAACAGAAGTACTCGAAACATCTTCGTTCCAGGAAAGCTGCTTTACCCTGGGCTTCCAACGGACCTTTCGGAATATTCTTAAGCTGGTCTGCTTTGCTGGCAGCATTGCATCGCCCCGGGATATAGAGAACCTTGTGATGGTTTTCCTGGCTCGTTCAAACGCAGAACGGAAGCTAGAGGAAGATATACTGGAATTTCGAGACGCAGCAGACATGTTATCCGGACATGGCGTGGATGGTGGCACTGGCAGTTTCCGAGGAAATAAGGCACGAGAGATATTGCTATTGACATGGAAGCCACTAGTCGCAGCTGTCTTTTCAAGTTGTTGAGAATCGCCGTCAAGGGTATCGCTGAGGGATACCGAATTTGAGTCTGTGTTTTCAGAGGCTTTCTGTTCCTCATTAGTTGTTCTTGGAGCAGTAGCCATAATTTGAATTAGCTCAGTCGTGTCATCTTCAACATTTGCTGAAAAATTCGAGGCATGATCAAAATGGTCAATCCTGGCAATAATGTTACGCTATTCACCTGAAGACATCTCTGTATTGTTGTGCACAAGCGGCTCCAGGAAGGTTGCATCTGGAATATTTGATTGGATGGATGATGTGTGAAACTATGAGCTAGCACTTACGATCCGTGGTTCGTACTACATGGCTAGATAGCACCTTGTCAACCAGCTCACGCGCCCCCGGTAAGACTGCCTCATCCTGTAGATGGCAAATTGCAGGTTATCAAAACGAATACACAAAACGTAAGAAATCACCTCTTTCAGCACTGAACACCACTCGTCATCATGAGTTATCGCCACACTTGTGTGGTTCTGCACGAATCGTGAAATGTTTTGAATATACGAGGTAAATCGACTTACTGTAGACAATAAGTAATGATTGATCACGTCGGATGGATGAAATAACTGGCAAAAAATGAGTTCTGATCACATGCCCACATACCGTCAAGAAAACTTGCTATACCTTTCGTCTTTCTGGGAATTGTTCTGCGTGAACTTTCCTTGCAGGTTGCTCTTCACAATCTTGAGCGCCTCCAGCGCGAGATCCAGTAACTCCTGATGCGCCTGCACCTGAACCCGAAAAATGACCAGAATCCAACCCGAATGGAATATGCCCTCCGCCTGCGAAGAAAGAATCTGGTGAAGAGTCCACCACTGAAGAAAGGATCGCGCCACCTGGCGCCTTTTTCTCTGCGTCTACATCAATCGCGATCTTGTACCCACGCACAAAAACACATTGATTTTGAACGTTTTTCAAGTGGGGTTCCTCATGATGTGGTCCTGTTCGAACATCTGCTGAACATCCCTCTTTCCACATATAATGTAAAGACTCTTCTCCTTCCAATTCGCCTTTGACCGTCAGGAGCTCCAGAGATATCGTCCCTTCTGCGGAAGCATCAGAAAATGATGCCAAAGCCCAGCAGGTGCACTTGTCACAGCCGGTAATGAGATACAATGCATCATTTTGAATCTCCCACCCACGTTGACCATTGGCGTACTCATACCACTGGACCGCGTTGTCGATTGCGTATTGACGAAGCTTGGCCAGATTTCGGGCATTTATTCGGCGAGCACCTTCAGGAAGGACCAGTATTGCACCCTCAGATCTGGAGGTGGTAAATGACATTTCTGAATGGATATTAGGTACGCCCCTAGCATTGAAATTGTACCGATCAATATTGAGGATAGCAATGCAATCCATAAGACGAGAGACTTACGTGCTGAAAGTCACCGCCTTCCTGATATGGGAGCTAGTGATGTGAGCATCTTTATGAAATCTTGAAGATTGTTGCAGAATATTAAGGTCCCAAAGAGGAAAAGGCGTGAAACCGTATGGTACCCCATCGCGATTGATGGGACTGTTCGCATCGTGGCAGACGTTGAATAGATATTCAAACCCTCCTTCATCATTCACGGCACCGACATCACCGATTTGAACTCCCTTTGAGACATACTCCGAAGGAAGCCCTTCGTACGGTTCAGGTATCCATAGCGGATACCCATGTCGCTTCGGAAGCAGGAGTCTTGCATAAATTTCGCTGTCTGTACCCGTTACGAGTGTCATCTGATTTTGATCAATGACAAGTTGTTCTCGCGTTTCAACAGCGTGACGATGCTCGTAGCTGGACTGAGATTGAGATGCGGGCCCAACATTGATGTTGAAGATACCACCGTTCACAGCAAACTGTTGAGCATTCCCAAAAATTCTGATGCAGTGTGAGTATTGGGGTAAGAATGACTGCACGTAATGAACGACGGCTCACCCTACGGATTGATGCTCTGAGGGAGGGGCCGAGCCAATGACTTCGGCCTGTGCAGGTACTGCGGACAGCTCAGGCACGGGAGCCAGAGCATTATCTGGAATCGGAGAGGATGGCAATGTCGAGGGCAATGGACGGTTTTCTGGAATACTAAGGAGTGTAGAATGGTTGGTCAGTACAGCATTTTGTGTCTGTACGGACTCTGCTTGAGGTTCCGGCGCAGGATTTGGTGTAGGGCTAGGATCCTGAGCGTTTGACAAGTATAGTTGTTCAGAAGGGGGTGAAGAATGTAGATTTTCATTCCCATTCGATTCGTTGGACTGAGAATCATGCGATGCATCGACAAGAGGAATGGGGCATAAAGCTGGGTCTAAATCAGAGCCAGATTCGACGTTGGCCTTGATGGCACCCTTCTTCAACTTTCTCTTGACAAGTATAAATAGACTTTCCATGGTATTTGGAGAATCAAAGTCCCATTCTTGGTGAGATACAGCAGGGTACAGCGCCCTAGGGAAGTCGAAGAGCTAAGCAAGAACGATAGGCGCCACACTGCCTTCCGCTGCGAAATTCCTTGACATAGAGGCGCTAAGTGAATGATAGTCGAGTTGACGGCTGAGTAATGCGAGTGGGAGTCCCTGTACTTATATTGAACATGAGCACAAGGCTTAAGCCCGGCATGTTGAATCGTCTAGTCGAGAGAGTGGAAGATGAAATGCATTTTGGTCAATCGTGAGAAGTTGTAGCGACTGCTCAGTTGCTACTTTCAGGCTTATTATCATAAGAAATGAACTGATACTAAGACATATTTGAACGAATAAGCAAAAAATAATACATTGGTCCGACCAGTCAGAACTCTTTTTCCATACATTCATAAACATTATATAGCAAAAGCAGATGCGAGCAATAAGCAACTGTAAACGGAGCAACGTCACAAACGAACACGAGCAAACGAGCATCATGAACGAATACAGAGGATATTGACAACCTGAACGGAATGGGACCGATGATCGAGCTTTCGAAGCTGAAAAAAAAAAGTTAAAAGGAATAATATAGAGCAAAAGCTCGAGCTCAGATGAACCAGGCAGGAACAGTCATGCACCAATCATCCGTCCCTTCCTCGAAAACTTACATACATCCAACACAAACATCCAGCGTTCAATCCTGAGCCAACGGCATATCAGGAATCAACAAATGCATTTGCTTTCCACCACCTTGCCCAATGACAGCCCCATATCCACTCAAATCACCCTCCATATTCCGCAAACTCGCCAAAGAGTGCGCGGAATCCTTGTGCTCCAAGACATGCGGGTGTACATGCGTTGAAAGTTGAGGCGAAGACAGGTTTTGCAAAGAGGAGGATGCAGAGGTAGAGTAAGTAGGGGCAGGACGTCGTGTGGGCCCGGGCCTAGAGGATTTTGCGGATGCGGCTAACGACGTAGCATCTTGTATCGAGGTGGGTGACGGTAAGTGCTCCCCCACCTGTCCTTCAAGACCATAAGAAGGTACGGGTTTCCTTGGCGTACGCCTCGTCGCTGAACCTGGCTGACTCGACTGGCTGGCTGCCGCAGTAATACCGAGCGGTGGCACATTTCGCTGTGCAAGCACATCCGGCGATGAAGCGCGTCGGGCGTGAGTGTCATACGATGACAAATCAGGTACAGGTGAAGACGAAGACAGCGAGATCGAGTCGTGGCCCGGTGTCACTGGAACATCAAGTACCTCAGCACCGTGCATATGCGCAGAATGAGGTGAAGGAAGTTCTGATTTCGCTCTTGCTCGCCTGGCAGTAGCGGCATCACTTCTTCCTGTTGTATCGGCGCCCTCGGGCGAAGACACCAGACTCAACTGGGACGGACCATGGCCAACTACATCAGAAGGCGAGGAATGACCCGCCACACCAGCAGCGGAGCTCGGTATGCTCCCTGTGCGCAAAGAAGATCCGGAATTTCTGGAGTACGTGCGTGAGTTTGCCCTTGAGGTAGGAGCAGAGGGAGGAGGTGTAACAAAAGGAGAAGGTTCATATCCGATAGGTATGAAGCCTACACCCGAAGGAATGTTGATTGAATCGTTGCTAGATGGATAGGATCCGTATGGGTAATCTTCCTCTGGAGTCTGAGGCGTAAGTGGTGAAGTCCCATGCCCAGAATCAGAAAACGGCGATCGGGCATATGATCCAGGGTCACCCGTTGCGGGAGAATGAGCTGTGCTTGAAGTAGGTGATAGCGTGCGCATAGGAACACTTTTTTCTTCATACGGAGTGTACATGTATTCATCGTCTTCGCTAGGACGTGTAGGGTCCACAGTGGCACCATAATGGTGTCCAAGCCAACCGTAAGACTGTGATTGAGAATGATCGTTGCCAGACGAAGTTGGAGAGAAAGAGGAGTCGCTTTGCGATATCGACATCATTCCCTTCATCGACTCTGACGTTCCTGCCGATGCACGACTATCCGTTTGTGAATGCTTCATTCGGCGTGATCTTTTCGACGTTGAACCGGCAGTGTACGCAGACGGAGGAGCCTTAGATTTATCATTCTGATTCTTGGCCAGCCCAAGGGCGGCAAGCCCCATACCACCCAGACCCAAGATGTTTGATCGTTGCGAGCGGGCATTGGCGGCCGTGTTCGATGCTATTGCTGAATCCATGCCAGAAGGCGCAGACTTTGGATCAGCCACGAAACTTGCATGAGAAGCTGGGACGTTCGCGGAATCGAATGACCCCAGTGCGCCCCACTTGCCCATGCCTCCAGGATTCGTTCCAGCTTCCGCTGCACCTGAGGGGCCCAAACCAGGGCCAGAACCTCCATTGCCTAAATTTCTTACTCGGCTCCTTGGACCGCCACGACGCATGAAGAGGTATGCGCATAGCACGACCGCAATGACTACAACACCGCCTACAACACCTCCTGCGATGGCACCCTTGTTTACTGATCCCGAGCTAGCTAGGGACCCGCTCGTAGGTAAAGCTTGACCTCCAGTGCTTGTTTGTCCAGTGGCAGAAACAGACGTAGATCCTTGTGAGCTCGTTTGAGTCGGAGAGCCACCAGGATTCGTAGCGAGGCACGATACATCGCTTCCATTCCTCACGAAGAACGAGGGACTGGTCGCAAAAAAGCTGACCCAAACGCCACCTACACCGCCGACAACATCACCAGCATCAGTAGCGTTAACGCCAAATTCATACCACCCTTGGGGAACGTCGGCCTGTTGCCAGGTAAATGAGGGTGATGCAGAAGGGTCCAAATCAGTGGTCAGGGTTTCGATCAAGTACGTCATGACCGAAGTAGTGCCAGAGCTAGATATGATGGTCGTATGCCCACCGGTCACGATTGACTCGGACTCTGCCCGTGCGGTGAGTGCGCCGGATCTATCGGTCAGCGAATTTGTGACCGAGTGCGATGACGATGAAGAGCTCGCGGTCGGAGGATCAGGTTGGGAGACATCGACGTTAGTGACATATAATGTAAGACCCTTCGGTGGGGAAGGACCACCAAATGTCCATGAAAAAGTGAGTGACTGGGAGCAGGTGGTGACGTCCGACGTAGGAAGCGAGCTAAAGATGAATATGGGTGTTTGTGTTGCGGAACTGGAGCTGGTTGTTGACGGCAACGAAGAAAACGAGAGAGAGGGGAATGGGAGGCTGACTGAACATAGAGGGTTAGATTGACCACTTCGCGTAGATGGTTACAAGTAGTCACCAGCTTGTCCCAAAACATTAAACGCCGCTTGTAGGAACACAATTGAGAACAACGCTGCCTTGGCCATCTTTGAAGACTTTTCTCGCTCCTACTCGACGACGTAAGGGTGGCCTTGGACGATGCCCTTGCTTTGCTTGGGGAATTGAGGCGTGGTAAGCACCAAAGTGCAACGGACCAAAATGGTACCTGTGCAGGCTTCTTGCGTAAGCGGCGTGAATGCGGTCGGTCAGCAACCAAAGAATGTTCGGACAAATCTCACCAGCTGCAGTGAGCCGTGAATGATATTGCCCCCTGCCTCAGCAATGCACTGCCACAATGTTCGTCAATAGAAATAAGTCCCAGTGAGGGCCCGTTTACCACTGGAGCGCGAAACAAAAAGCTCGCAGGGCCTTATATACGATACCATATGCATCAAATCATATGGCCGTCAGATCAGATCCGAGACGAGCCCGAGGAACAGATAATAACAAATTGCCCAGACTCTGTTCAAAGCACTCTTCTTGTGCCAAAATTCGGAGTAAAGCAAGATGCCCCAGTCTGAAAAACTAAAATGTTCATACTCTCATCGCAATGCCACGATTGCAGACTTACCAAGAGAAAATAATGAAGGTACTGGCAACGCTGAGAAATCAGATAGTCGTAACAAGAACAAATTCGGAAAGATCCAGTTCTGGCTCTAAAAATTGCAATAGCCCAAGACACGGACGGCCGATGCAAATGGAGATGGACTGAGCTCATCCTCCTTACCTAAGCTTGTGCCACATACATACATCGCGCAAAACACGCCGTTTTCGAACCACTCATTTCATTTTTACATATTTTGGGCCCAATCATGCGACTTCCTTCAACTATACCGCTGAATAGTCTGCATTTGCATGAAAACATCGCCTTTCTACCTTCTCATCATCCCACTGCTCTGCCACTGGGCATCTTCCAAACCACCCTACACACTCGTGGGTATGATGGGAACATGATTCACCTTGACAGACTTCCACGCCGTCTTTTCTGTAATGTCTCTCAGTTTTCGTAAGCTCGAATCCATGCCACTAGGTCGTCCATGTCGCTCCTCCGCAGAATCGAGATTTTGATTGTGAAAGAAGGCATCATAGAGAGGGTCGTCCGCATCCAAGGAACAAAGTTGACGGAAATCAGAGAATTATCGATGACTGGATAGAGTATAACCCGACCTCAGAGAAGATGACCCGACGCTCGAAATGAGAAGAGATAGTGGCAAGTGGAGGTGGTTGTAAGATTGTCTCTGTCCCCTGCTTCACGACAAGACTCTTTCTCCGTGCCGTCAACGATGACACAATCACTGCCAGAGCCCACAAAAGTGGAATCGTAGCACGCGTCTGTATCCTCTATGCCTCAATTGAGAACCATCTGCTTGAAGGGGCTAAAGACGCTTCTGAATTTGTCCATTGGCCAAGGTAAAACGGATAGCGACAGACTGGAAGATCCGCCCAAGGTTCCGTCTAGGGTGCAGACTTCTGGGACACCCGAAGAAGTCCCAGACAGTGCCCTCGCCCTCTCAAGGTCAGGTAATCCGAAATATATCAGAAACGACTCCTTGTGGCGAACGGAAACTTGAGGTAGAGAAGAGGGTGGTCGAATTCTCCATCGTGAGTGGAAATTCTGCGCATGAGCAGGAGGGGGGTTCTTCCTGCGTCCTCAGAATCGATGAGACCACGCCGGCTCAGGTAGCGCTTCAAAGCTTCAATCGAGTCAGCATCTTCAGCGCCGCCGAACACCAATCTTGTACACCTTGACCCTTGACCTTGACCGCCAAACGTTCGAGCAAGATGTATTGGATCTACTTGTCACAGATGAGACACATTCAGGAACTGCTAGTGACCTAGAGCAACGCACCGACGCGCAAAGGTGTGAAGCACTTCCTGTCGGTAATGCGCCGCCATTATCTATCGAGTCTAAATCTTGAGCCAGCGTAAAAATTCCTTGAGAATCGTCAATTTGGACTCTGTACGCATCGTGAGGCTCGGGAGAAGGAATTCCGTGTCGTTTACGGAAATGTTGCAAGGACATTTCACATTCTTCGTCGCCGTCGTTGTTCATGCCAATGGACCAACTTGAAGTCTTGAAGTAACACTTGAAGTTGGAGCTCGAGCGGACACTGGATGGCGCCTCCGACAAGCGCGAGACAAATAGCCGCCAACGTTGACCACGGCGTCTATCTTCTCAAATGACATCTTCTTCGCAATGGGCTATACCTTCGACGGTGTGGAGCACCAATTTTCATACCCTCTCTCTATTGCATGAGGTATCGCATGGTAAGTTGAAACTGCAAACGGTATGCGCGCTCAATCATGTGCTGAATTCAATATTAGATGCCAATTAAATTTACAGCTCTTTAAGTTCTGCGTCGGGCATGGATGTTCAGACTATACGCGAAGATTGTTTCGCCGAGCTGAAGCGCGATATCGCGATATCGAGAGGTTTGAGCATGGTGAGTCACATATCGGTTCAAAAACGCGTTTCGTGACGTTCAGGTCATTTTGGTTCTTTTCCAGATGATATGGAATAGAGGAGGTTGAGGTTGAGACAGCTCAGGTATGTGTCGGCGTATTGTATTCATAAATCTCTGACATTTTGCATCTCAGGATGATAAAAAATTGCCTCGCGAAAGATATACCAGGGGCTCTGAACCGCATTCACCCCATACTCCGAGTCGCAAGAGAAAAGTAACTTCGAATTAGCTTCGACATTTCTTGTGATTCAGGATCCGTTTATTGGACCCGAAGATGTGTGAATGACTCTGTAATGCACTGAGGTGTATGCCCATCTCATCATACCTCATCCTATCTCCCAGAATCTTGTCAGAGCTTCGACGTCGCGGACTCTGTGTACAAATGACTGTTCTGGCTTTCGGCCATGCCGCCATGATGACTGCAGGCCCTCAATCAAACGTTCCGGACTGAATTGTTTCTTCTTATGCCCCTAGTCTTCGAATGATTATTCAGGATGAGCCGGATGTCACTACGTTGTCGCCCTCATCATAGACGCCATCGCTCAACCAAATACGCCTGACGGTCAAGGAATTGAAAATGATACAAACTCTCGTCTCTCGCCATCATAGCCATCTCAATATGTCATCGCTTGTTGAAGAAGGAACTGTCGAGGAATCTGTGCGTTTGATGGGGGAATGCAATTCCATTTGGCCTGCCATGTGGTACAAACACCCTCCAATTCCTTCAAGAGCGGCTTTCGACCATACAACTGGCTCCTCGAAGCAGCCAGATTGATTAATTTGGGTCTTTTGGAAACGATTTCGCATTTCTATCAGCGTGCGAGACGTCGGCGGGAGACAATGACGCACTAGACGAGGCTCTCTTCTCTCTGGCGGGTCCGTTCTTGTTTGCCGGTGCAAAGCGCGTGATTGCATCGTTATGGTCTATCCATCGATGAAGATGGGCCTGTGGTATCGGAGGGAGTGTATGCGAGATTGTTGGGTATGGCGACTGAACTTCCTAGACGTTTTGACACCGCGCGTGCTTTGAATAGCGCACTACGTGATGTGAGAGCGTCTGGCGTAGCCTTTCCGAAGGGCGCCTTTCACGTTGGAAGAATATCAGAACCATGGCCCAAGGACCACTTACCATTTATATACCAGCACTTACGTTCCAAATCACTCTTTGTTCTCAGATAGAACTTTAAATCCATGCGCCTTGGATCCACCACTATGCAGGGGGTATTTAAGCGTGCGCACTGTGATTGCCTCTAATTCGCCTCATCACAACGTCTCCCCAGTTCAACTCTCACTTTGCACAGTACAACAATGTACCAATGCAACGTCTGCCCTCGTTCTTTTGTTTCGCAGCAAGCTCTTCGTGCTCACTATCGCGACAAATCAAATCACCCATACTGCCACATATGTGAACAACCCTTCATACACAGGGACGCACTTCTTGCGCACTATCGCGAAACAATTGATCACCCATACTGCGTCATATGTGGACGTCTTTTCCAAAACATCCGGATTTTTCATCTTCACTGTCGTAGCAAACCCGGCCATCCATACTGCACCATTTGTGACCGGCTCTTTGTAGACAGGGACACTCTTCTTGCACACTATCGTGACAGGCCTGATCACCTGTACTGCGCCATATGTGAACGGCCCTTCAAAGACAAACAAGCTCTACATGCTCACTGTAGCAGGAATCCTGATCACCCATATTGCACAATATGTAAACTGCTCTTCGTACACGGGGATGCTTTCCGTGCGCACTGCTGTGACACCTTTGATCACCCATACTGCGTTATGTGCGAGCGACTCTTTCAGGACGAAGAAGCACTTCATATGCATTACCGTCATTCATCTGATCATCCCTATTGCGAGGACTGTGAACGAATCTTTGTGGACAGAGAAGCTCTTCATGCGCATTATCGCAATGCCTCTGCCTGGCACAATTACTGCACAAAATGTGAACGGGTCTTCCTCAGCGATCAAGCGTTGATTCAGGTTTGTGCTTTCTTGATGGCTTGCAACTTATTGATCAGCTCAAATGACTGTTGTTCAGCATCTCAACAGCGCCGATATCCACGAGAATGACACAGAATTAAAGGAGGATGAAGACGACGCATATTGTGCGGATTGTGAAAGGTACTTTGTAAATGAGCGTGCTCTTCGTCAGGTTAGACTCACAATTGCCTTCAATGTTAACTGCTGACATCCATTTGCTGTCTCATAGCATCTAGCGACCTCACCTGCTCATCAAGTATCTGAGCCCGACTCTGATCCTGATAATTACAACTCGGATGACAACGAAAACGACTCGGATGACAACGACCCGTGTTGCCAGTGTCCCTTAGGTTCGGAGATGTTCAAATATCCATCTTCTATAGTTCAGCACATTGAATCTGGAGCATGCCACCCCCAAGTCACCAGGCACCACGTCACTGCAGCGGTGCATTCTCTCAATATCATGCCTACCATCTCCATAGATCACCGCATCACGTCCGACGGTATCACTGAACTCAAACCCCGCCCACTGATTCAACACTCGGCCACGGAGGATGCGTTTAACGGGACTGCATACCAGTGTTACCTATGCGACAAGACGTTCCTTACCCTCGCTTCACTCAATACACATCTGGCATCTGCCGCACACGACCCGGACGAGTTCAAGTGTCCAAAGTGCAAGAAGGAGTTTACGCTGGTCTCTGGGTTGACGCAGCATATTGAGAGCGAAGCTTGTGGACTGGCAAAGCTTGAGACGGTTCGGAAGCAGCTGAATGGATTTACTGATAGCTTTCAAAGGCTGTTGATATTGTGAGTGGGACAGTGGATGAAAATTATACCAAGTACGCCTGGCTTTAAACCTCTCGCAGGGACGGACAAGGGATTGAAATGATACAGACTCTTGTCTCACACAATAGCCATCTCAATACATCTTCGTTTGTTGGAGAAGAAAAGGAGGAATCTGTGTGCCTCATGAGGTCGGAATGCAATCGGATTCGTTTGGCCTGCTATGAGGTACAAACACCCTCCAATGAATACTTTCAAGGGTGGCTTTCGACTATACAACAAGCTCTCTCTCTCTGGCGGGTACATTCTTGTTTGCCGGTGCTGTATCGTTGTGGTCTATCATCGATGAAGATGGGCCTGTATTATCGGAGAGAGTCTATGCGAGATTGTTGGATATTGTGACCGAACCTTTTGGACGTTTTGACACCACTAGCGCTTTGAACAGCGCACTCCGTGATGTTAGAGCATTTGGCTTAGCCCCTTTACGATGGGCGCCTTTCGTTTATGTTAAGTAGAAGAACATCAGAATCATGGCCCAAGAACCACTTACCATTTATATACCAG
The DNA here is from genome assembly GCA_000296255.1 of Omphalotus olearius VT 653.13. NCBI lineage: Eukaryota > Fungi > Basidiomycota > Agaricomycetes > Agaricales > Omphalotaceae > Omphalotus > Omphalotus olearius. The sequence goes on from JH814838.1 coordinate 163,025, forward strand.
CACTTACGTTCCAATTTACTTCTCGTTCTCAGATAGAACTTTGAATCCATGCGGCTTGGACCCACAGTTATGCAGGTAGGTATTTAGGCATGCGCACTGTGATTGCCTGTAATTCACCTCATCACAGCGTCTCCTCAGGTTCTCACTTTGCACAGTACAACAGAATGTACCGATGCAAGGGTTGTTCTCGTTCTTTTGTTTCGCAAGAAGCTCTTCATGCTCACTGTCGCGACAAATCCGACCACCCATATTGCACCATATGCGAGCGACCCTTCGCAAACCAGGCTGCTCTTCTTGCGCACTATCCTACCAGAACTGACCACCCGTACTGCGCCATTTGTAAACGACTCTTCAAGGGCGCACAAGCTCTTCATATGCATTACCGTAATATGCCTGATCATCCATACTGCGAGTCATGCCAGAAAATCTTTGCAAAAAGAGAAGTCCTTCATGCGCACTATAACTCTGTCCACTTCTACTGCAAAAAGTGCGAACGATTGTTTTTGAGCAAGGATTCATTAAATGATGTTCGTACTTGTTCATACTCATAATGTATCGATTCACTCAATTATAATTCTACGATTGTGCCATTCAGCATCTCAAGACTGCCCGTACCCACAAGAACGACTCAAAAAGGGTTGTAGATGCATATTGTGCCGATTGCAGAAAGTATTTCGTGAACGAGGCTGCTCTCCGTCAGGTTAGACGTTTTTCTCTTTCTTTTGGAATCAAGAGCTGACTATCTATCCGCTGGGTCACTCAGCACCTAGCAAATTCACCTGCTCATCAAGAAGAGTCCGAGTCCGAGTCCGAGTACGATGAAGACGACGAAGACGAGGAAGACGAGGAGCAGGATTCTGACGATGAGGATACGTTTTGCCACTCATGCAAGCAAGCGTTTGTGGACAAGGCTACTCTCTACAAACATCTTGCCAAAAGTCCAAGGCACAACTGGTGTTTCGTTTGTTCAAAGGATTTTAAGACTCGTCAGGCCCTAGATAAGGTCAGTAATCTGGTATCTTTTTCATACCCCTGCTCACCAGATCTATATCTATAGCATGCAGCCTCTCCTGCGCATCTTGCACGGAATATGAAGTGCCCCTTATGCTCGGGCATGTTCAAAGTTTCATCTTCTATAGCTCACCACATAGAATCAGAATCTGGAACGTGCCACCCCAAAGTCACCAGACACCACGTTACCGCAGCGGTACATTCTCTCAGAATGATCCCTGCTATCTCAGTAGATCACCGCATCACGTCCGGTACCGCCCCGATCACACCCCGCTTGCTGATTCAAAACTCTGCCACGGAGGATGCGTTCAACGGGACTGCATACGAGTGTTACCTATGCGACAAGACGTTCCGTACCCTTGCTTCACTCAATACACATCTGGCATCTGCCGCACACGACCCAGACGAGTTCAAGTGTCCAAAGTGCGAGAAGGAGTTTACGCTGGTCTCTGGGCTGACGCAGCATATTGAGAGCGAAGCTTGTGGACTGGCAAAGTTTGAGACGGTTCGGAAGCAGTTGGATGGACTTACTGATAGCTTTCAAAGGATGTTGGTATTGTGAATGGGACAATGGATAATAAATTGCTTGTACAGTTTTGTAAAAGTATGTATTGTTTGGTAACCCTTGAGAATCGCCCCCAGCGGTGCAAAAATGGTTCAGCCCGGGATCGAACCGGGGACCTTCTGTGAAGATTATGTAAGACAGAAATCATAACCACTAGACCACTGAACCCTGCATTGTTTGCAGTCAACAGGTTCGTCACAATTGTACTCACATCTTCGTCACTGGGTATCTATACACTTTGAACTAAACGCAGTACATCTAGCACTACGAACCTGACGAGCTCGTACTCGAGCCACCCGCACCGCTCGTCGCAGTCACCGGTCCACCAACAGGTTTCCAAAACACACTCGGGACAAACCCTCTCATCAAATCCATCGCAGCCATCTTGGCACTCTTCTTCAAGGGACTCTCATCCTCCTCATATCCAATTCCCAAACCTTTCGCAACCCTCTTGACTTCTCCATCCTCCCTCACCCACTCCCCTTCTTTCCGCTCTGCAGCCCACCATGTTCCGGCAGCCTCGCGCAACGCGGGATGACGATTGACGGCGCCGCGTGTGTAGCGCAGGAGTTGGATTTTGGTTATGAGACCTTGGAGAGTGTGTAGTGCGAGCTCTTCTGGGGTTCGTGGTATTGCTACATCATGTGATGTAGACGAGGATTGTGGAGAGAACGGAGATGGTGAGGGTTGGAGATAAAAGTGGATGGTGAGCGGAAGGAATAGAAAAACGAGACGGCGGAAGAACAGTAATACATCGTGCCACTAAGCATATTCACACCTAGTTAGATGTAAATACGCATTATAGTCAACGGGAAGGACGTACCATCACCACTCCAAAGGAAACAAATCCACCAAAGTTCTCCCAAGGACGACTCGGTTCGGAGTTGAACACCTCCTTTGGAATTTTAATGGTCACGGCCAATGTCCAGTACACCTCAAACAAGGCTGCAGCGAGAAGCACTCCCATCCCCAGTGTCCGATGATGTGAATGGCGTGTTCCTTTTAGTGTGATTACCTGAACAATTTGCGGATGAGACAAAGATAGAAACAAAAAGAAGTATAGCGTACTCCAATAAGCGCAGCTTCCTGCGTGTAAGACAAAAGCGGACCAGGAAGAGTGTAAACCGCAAAGTCAGTCCAAGACTGGCAGTAGTCACAGGTCGCGATGACATCGTGGCCAAATCTGCATTTCTGTTCTGTGAATTGCCACTCAGAAACAGAACATAGCCCCTCACCTAACATATAGCACCCTCATCTCAAAGGAACCCAACCTCGTCAGCACCTGTTCAATACTCCTCGGAAGCCCTGATGCAGGATCGTCTGAAATTCGCAAAAGCAAGCTCCTTATTGAATCTGATGGAGTCACCAGCGGCAAATGAAGTAGAGTAAATAGGTTCGGTGGCGGCAAGATGATTATTGAATACAAGATGAGCAGTGTATGGACGATGAGAAGAACGGAGAGCGTAGGTCGCAGGTTAGGTGGCACAGTAGCGACATTCTTAAGTGTTCTGGGAAAGAAACAGAAATAAGTTATAAGAAGCAAGGAAGTCGTGAAGTAGACGATGAGAGATGCGCCTGCTTGTGCCATTTCGAGTTGCGAGTGGTATGCTGTAGTGACTGCTGTCTGATCAGGGCACGCGTTTGTCATGTGACCAATAATGCATATATTGTACGGTCCGGGCTGGTCCGGGTATGCACAGATCATAGTGGAAACGACTATTTCATCAATCACTACACATAAAGTATACAAAACGATAGCGAGGAAAGGAAACAATAATAGAAGATGGTGACGTGCTAGCGGCGCAACTATTAGATCCCTGAACAAGTTATGCACAGCACACAACTCATGCTCCGAAACCATAAAGGGTACGTCCAGAACGTTTCAACGCATACACGACATCGAGGGCAGTGACAGTTTTACTATAGAAATCACGGCAACGTAAGGTGAACGAAAAATACTCGCAAATGATATCGACGCACCGCTTGGCGTGTTCAGTGTAGGTGACAGAGTCACGAATCACATTTTCAAGGAAAATCTTGTGAACACCACGAGTTTCTTCATAGATCAGACCCGAGATACGCTTGACACCACCACGACGAGCAAGACGACGACTGGCGGGTTTTGTGATACCTGTTAAATGACACACGAGCTATGAGTACAATGATGCCCCGCTCGACTCGAAGACGACTCACCTTGAATGTTGTGCAAAATCTTATGGTAACGTTTAGCACCACCCTTTCCGAGTCCCTGTCACCTTGATTAAGATCTTTAACAAAAGCTTGAGGTGGCCTTGAGCTCACCTTTCCACCTTTACCTCGTCCGGACATCTTGTCAAGTCTTGAAGAGTTAGAGGGTGTGGTGGTTTGGTGTTTATTGATAACTGTGAGATTGTGTTTCCATTTTGATAATCACCAAACTCTCGTTGACTTCACGACTGACAAGCATCAAGTAAATTTCCTCCTGATTTCCTCTTGCTCAAGGCGTACAGAAATCATCATGGAAATGGGTGCCACAAGCCCTGCTTCGGCGCCGACACTGACGTGGATCCGGAGGATCTAGACAAGTAGACCGACCATGCAGAACATTCAACGAGAGAGCCCGGCCCTGCACATCACTAAATGAGACTCCACTCCAAGCAGCCCCTCGAGAACCGAACTTGCCTGCACTAATTGCGAAGAACCCAGCTATATTTCTCTGTGTATCGATTGACTTGGTAGAATCGCGGAACAGATCTCGTTGATAGGCTCTGCGTAGGTTGGATACAGCTAATTGCTCTGGATCCCGCATACTTTCATGACGAGTTACGGAGGCTACTGCTATCGTTGTGATGTACATTGCCTCGTATCGAGTTGTGCTACCAGACTCGAAGTCGGTGATTGCACGAGTTGTTACCTTTGCTGTAGTGATTGTACCGTTCATCTTCATCTCTTCATACACCGCACCGCATATTGTAGTGCTTCGCGCTCACTAGCAGAGCTTGAAACTTAAATCACTGTCATTTTCTCTTGCTTGCCTTCGCGACGCATGCGGCTCTGTAGCACCTGGTCATTTATTATGGATGTAATACGAATGTATTGCAATACTTAATTGTGGATACGGGGTACACTGGTACGATAGTATTGGAAAGTTGTTTGCCGAAAGCGGCATTCTGTTTAGGTCTTTACGCTCAACCGTCTCAGCGTCGACCGCTGCTAGGTTTCTGTGGTCTCCATTCCTGCAAACCTCGTTCTAGATGTCGGGCTCAGTATATCATCAGTCGATACGGCCTTCCACAGCAGTACTGATGCATCCGCCCATACAACTGTTTGCTCATTTTCTTAATCTAGCGGCTGTCCAAATGGTCCGTATCAAAGATTCGTGAACCCAGTGCTCTAGGTGCCAATATATTCTGATTAGATTGGAGTCCTTCAGGTCTTGAGTACGTGCTCATAGCAAGGGTTGCTAACGATTCGCTCAGTTGTCACCTTTTTTATGTCTCCAGGTTACCTTGCTATCTGTTTGATAGAGTACTCGCACTGCGGTCACTATTCTCGTGTTCTTCCGTAATGAAGCGAAGGCTTCTTCCGCAGACATAGTGGTTGTGGTGGCTGCATGTATTTAAGGAGGCTTTACTGAGCCCACGAATTCCCTGTCCTTCCAGTCGTGTTGCAGCTCGCTGTTTGGAATAATGGTTCGCATCCTATCTGCTGCTCTTGCGTCCGCCGCTTTTGTCTCTACAGCCCTTAGTCTCCGTCTTCCTACTCGACGGGCTATGGTTGTGCACGAGCTACGTGAGAGTCCTCGTAGCTTCGCTAGTGCGGGGACACCGAGCACAAATACAACGATGAATCTTCGAGTCGCTCTTACATCGAAGGATACTGCTGGATTGGAGAAAGCTCTGTATGACGTGAGCACTCCTGGTAGCTCTCTATATGGCCAGCATCTGAGTCTCGACGAAGTGAGTGAAGCTAATCATATCTCGGGATATTTGCGTGTGTGCTGATGGAACATGATATTACCTAGGTCAAGGCATATGCCGCTCCCACACCAGACTCTGTTTCAGCTGTCACCCAGTGGCTCAACGAGAACGGTATTTCCAACGTGACCACCAGCGGGCCCTTTGGCGACTGGCTTACCTTCTCAACTTCCGTTTCAACGGCGAACTCGCTTCTCAATGCAAATTTCAAAACGTTTGTCAATACTGAAACCAACGAACGTGTCATTCGCACAATGCAATACTCTATACCTCAGGATCTCTTGCAGCATGTAGACCTTGTGCACCCGACTACCTCCTTTGCTCAAGTTCGCAAGAACAAACCTGTGATCTCGATTCCGGCATCTGGATCGTCAAATATCACGGCGAGGGCGAATTCTGCACCTTCTTCTTGTGACAATAACGTCACTCCTACTTGTCTGCAAGATCTCTACGGTATTCCGAGCACTGCCGCGACAGAATCTTCTAATAACCTTGGAGTCTCTGGTTTCATTGATGAGTTTGCTCAAGTACGTACAATGCCGTGGGTCGTAGAATAACCCGCTGATTTTGCCAACCTTAGAAATCCGACTTGAAGAGCTTTCTATCACAGTTCAGATCAGACGTCTCGTCGTCGACTACATTCGCTCTGCAAACCGTGGATGATGGTTCGGACCCGCAAGGTTCTCGAGATGCTGGTGTTGAAGCGGTAAGGAAAAATTCTGATTATTGCAAGCGTGATTCTGATAAAGAAGATGCAATGTAGAATCTGGATATACAATACACTGTCGGTGTTGCGACGGGTGTCCCGGTCACTTTCGTTTCTGTTGGTGAAGATAACAACGACGGAGAAGGTGGCTTCCTCGACATTATCAACTTTTTGAATGCCCAACAATCACCACCTCAGGTTTTTATGTTGATTTTTTTCTCATGAGCCTTTCAGCTGATATACGACGTTGTCTAGGTTCTGACAACGAGTTACGGCGCTGATGAAACTGGTATTAGTTCTTCTATGGCGAAGTAAGTCGTGGTTTCGGTTGCCCGTCAGCGTTTTAACAATGTGACTACAGCAAGCTCTGCAATGCCTATATGGCCCTAGGTGCACGAGGCGTGTCAATTCTATTTTCTTCTGGTATGCGATTTCAATGCGCCCACAGTTCGTCGATCTGACATATAATTTCCCCTGTAGGCGACGGAGGCGTATCCGGAAGCCAAAGCCAAACTTGTTCAACTTTCATTCCCACCTTTCCTAGTGGATGCCCTTATATTACTTCCGTCGGTGCTACACAAGATGTAGATGAAACCGCTGCTGACTTTAGTAGCGGTGGTTTCTCCGACATTTTCTCTGCACCTTCCTATCAATCTTCAGCGGTGGCCGGCTACTTGAAGACCCTTGGTAACACTAACTCGGGCCTTTTCAATTCTTCGGGTAGAGGATTCCCTGATGTAGCAGCTCAAGGTGTCAATGTCGACATTGTCAGTGGCGGAGATACTCAGACTGTCGCTGGAACTTCGTGCTCCAGTCCCATCTTCGCAAGTGTAGTATCTCTGATCAACGATCGTCTGATCGCCGCGGGAAAACCTGCTCTTGGATTCTTGAACCCTTTGTACGTTTAGCAAATTTAGTTATCTGATATCACTCACTCAAGATGTCTTCAATAGCCTTTATCAAAATCCTCAGGCATTCTTTGATATTACAACGGGTAGCAACCCTGGATGTTTGTGCTCATTCTTATACTTGTATTTGTGGTATTCTAAAACCTATTCTCGTAGGCGATACTGAAGGTTTTCCTGCTGCAACTGGCTGTGAGTGCTTTTAGTGATCAAGCGGGATTTTTCGTTGGGGCTAATCATTTTCTCTTCTTTAGGGGACCCTGTTACCGGCCTCGGTACACCCAATTTCAAGGCGCTGCTTAGTGCTGCTGGATTATCGTAAGAGACTGTTTCGAAGCAGATATTTATTTTTGGGCATTAGGTTCGGTTGGCGACAGTTTAGTATAGACCTGGATTGGACTTTGATTGGCATATATGTATGTACTGGTAGTTAGTTGTATTTTTAGGATGAGTGTAGATAGGCATGCGCTATATCCAACTTAATGTCTTTGCTGCTGAACCCGTGTTGGCTAACGTAATGAAGCTGACGTGACAAGCCACCCGCAATGCTTTGTTCAGCCGTCTCTGCTTTTGCATGTTGCCAACGAAAATTCTTCGTTTCTCAAGGTCTAAACTTCTTTCACTCCTTCATCTTTCAAGCCATACTTAGTCTGTATCTTGGACCTCGTCCAGCGACGTGAATCCCTTTGTACGGATCACCACCTCAGGATATATCCCTGCCAACCAATGCATGCATTGTCACGGTGTCCTTCACTTTCGTGACTGTAGCTGGTCCACCAAGGTCAAAGCAATCGATTAGTATTTAAGAAAATTTCCTGCTCCTCATGTATGTCGCATTGTCATTCTTCTTCTCAACTTTAAACCATGTCTAACAGTGAAATCTTTGATAGAAACACTTCCGCTCTTTTGTTGACTCCCGAGCTGAGAAGGCGCCTCAATCTCCCAGATGACGGTCGGCTAACTCAGCCAGTCCTCAACTTGATGACTCAAATTTGGCTTGCTGTCCGTTATCGATTGGCACTTAGAACAGGAGATGAAGCTGGCCGCTTTTCGCAGCTGCTCCAGAACCATTTGAGGCATATTGATCTAGGAACGCTCACAGAGAATGAGGCGGTGGTGAGTCTTTCAATATTCGTATTATAACGTGTGTCTCGGTGCTCATTTTTGTTTAGGAAGACGTTTTGGAGCGTATTAATTCACTGCTTGACGGTGATGGGATGGCTCTTTATTCATTCCTTATGCGCACTGCATCAAATAGTACTATGAGTCCTACGCGCCAGGTCGTGTTAACGAACACAAGTTCTGTTGGCATTCCTGTAGGAGTCGCTTTGAATAACGAAGTGGCTACGAGAGGTGCCGTGAGTCAGGCGATTGCGCGCGCTAGAGATCACATTAGTCGCGAAAATACTTCAGGTGACACGGTGTTCACCCTCCCAGTTTCTTCAGTGCCTATCGCTCCTGATAACATGGCTATTAGCCAGGTGGCACCTCCAGGAATCCCGAGTGCTATAGTTGCTGTAAGGCATCTTCTTCCCGAAGGAGCTGTCAAAGTGGAAACACTTCATGATGGTGAATGGGTTGCGAGAATGATTAGTGGACCACACGCTGGTGTGGTGTATGGTTCGAGACCATTTCGGATTGTGTCAGGGATTGAGTTTCTAAATCTGCCTTCTACGCAAGTTGTCCGGACGCCCCGGGTGGGACAGCGTGGGGTGTCGGATGCACCCTCTGCATTTCAGGACTCAGACGTCTCTGAAATGCAGGATGTTCAGAGTCACATCCAACCTTTTACGCTCGGAAACCAGGTTCCTAGTAATGGACTGACTCCCCAAGATTACGCCTTGACTGAAAATATGCAAGACGTCCAAGCGACAAACTCTCTTGCCATACAGGGACTGCGGAGGAGGGATGCACCTTCTGCCAGGGCTGGGGCTGGGGCTGAGGCGAGGTACCCTACTGGCGCAAGCGTGCAAGGATTGTCTTCCCAAACCACCATTGCTGTTCAAAGGGGACAACAAGAAATGGTCGCGATGCCGATTACGCCCCTCGCAATCCTTCCCTCTGGTGAATCCGCGCAGGGAATGCGTCATCATCATGTCCCAACTTCTGTGCAAAACGTAATCATAGCTCCCGTGTTCATCACAGGAACGCCGCAATATATAGCAGCAGTTTCTGTTCGGAGCACCGCACAGAGCGACGCATTGACGAGTGGAGTTGAAGGAAATAGGCTTGGCTCAGTGTATGCCGTACCTGTTGCTGTGCTTGGGCTTCTGTCACAACAAACGCGTTACCGAACTGTTACCTCGACTCAAGCTTCAGCTGTTCCTAATGTTCATAATAATGCAGAAATGACACGCGATGGACGAAATGCAGCACCCTCCGCGTTCCATAGCCCTGCACGTCAAGAATCTCACCAAATCAACACTCGTGTTCCTTACTCTGCCGCTCACAACATTACGGAAACATCCGAAGTAGTGCAAGTAGCTACCGGTTCTACTGTCCAAACCCTTTGGACACACGAATCTCAGCGAGCTCGTGCCAACGTTGTACCTACGCAAGTTCAAGTGAACGTTCAGCAGGAACGCCGTCGGTTCAATGACCCACTCATGCCTGCCGTGGACTACGGTGCTATACATGATATTAGGTCTCCACCGCCTTCTTATGATCAGGCGACTTCTTCCGACCAGCAGATCACTCAGCCCACATCCCGGGCTTCACAGGGCCACTATACTACAACAGTCGGCAATTCAACCACCACGGCAGCCGGGGGCGGCGCTGGGGATGGTCTTGGTACGTCCAGACGACAAGCTCAGAACGGCACCAGCCGGGACATGAGTCAGTATCACAGTTATCTTGGACAAATTCTGGCCCCTGCTCAGCCTCGCTCGGGGTTTGGAAGAGATGAATATTTCCCTGGAAATCTCCAATATGCTGTCAGTGGAAATCGGGACGCGACGAGGTCTGCGGCTACCTTCGCGGCTAATCAAGGGGCGGCGCAAGCGAGTTCCAGTCAAGTCGGTATGAACGCGCAGGGTGGAACTCAGAACGGAGTCCTTCGTCTTATTGATCAGAATACCATGACTCTGAGAGCGAGCGCGCAGAGTCCGAAATACCAAGATGATGATGACGCAATGTCTGTTGGAGAATGAGTAGGACGAAAATGGGGTTAACACTTTGAGTCTACCGTGACCAAGTGCTGGAAGCGGGTTCAAGCTCAAGCTTTACGCTAGTAGAATTAGTTATGAATGTACAATATTGAATGTTATGCATTGTATGTACTACATATGAGATGGAACTTGAATTCGAATTCAGTTTAGTAAGTAAAGGTGGCAGTGCACATTTTCAGAAGTACTGTCACGTGCCATTAATGTCGACATCGTTCGCCATACCAGCACCATTGTCGTATTGAAGTAAGAAGGTAAGAATGAGTCTGGGGCCATGCAAGGTTGCTGCTGATCCTCCATGAATTTCCTCCCCGTCGAGCTAGTTTCATATATCTGCTCATTGGCTTGCACAGATGATGGTTCGACTGTGCGCTCTCTGAGTTCCGTCTCAAAGTTCTTCCATGAAATATGTATACCTTTGCGGTATCAGTCTATAACGCTTTCCAAGTCCAAAGAAGTCTCATCTCTAGCTACAAACTTGCGGTCAACTCCCGTTCATCTACGCCGAATCTTTCATCTTTACATTTCCTTCACTCAATTTGACACTGTAGATCTCACGAGTGTCTTCGAAATTCTTGCTGCAGCAGCCACCACGATTGAATCCCTGACATTCATATATCCAGACACAATCATGAGCTCGACAGTCATTGGCAGGCTCTTCCGGATCCCCTTTCCTGCTCTCCGAGAATTGACCATTCATGGGTTTTATCCTTTCCCCAGCTCGCCCTGGTTAAAGATGCCACGCTTAGAACGACTACATCTAAGCGGTAACCGAAACCCGTATGGACTACTCCATGTGGGGTACCTTCATGAATCTTTGCCATCTCTGACTCACTTGAAAGTGTCGGGTCTGCTGATGGCTTGTACATTCATCGAAGAATTGGGACTCGCACTGGAGCTCTACCGTATAGATACCGAACGCACTGTCGATGAATCCACCCGAGAACACGAGCTGCTCTCTATGAAGATCCGTGCTGCACGGCTACCGCAGCGGTTGCGCTGTATTACCATTGAGCCGGGCTCCTTTCAGTCATGTCGCGGAACTGCCAGCGGCCTGAAGAAGCACCTGACGATGATGGAGCAACTTCAGGAGGCCGTTCGCCTTCAGGATGATTTTTTGCGGAACCCACCAAGCAAGGCTGATAAGACGTTGTGTCTGCTGTTGAAGAAGAGGCCAGAAGCACATTGGACAGAAGGCGTGTTCTACGAGAATTGGTTGGACCGCCTAGATGGGAAGGGTGGCTGTTGGGAGGATTAATACTTATGTGGTCACAATCCCTGTATATGGCTGACGACCACCGACCTTTGAATGTACGTGGGTAATTAATGATTTAATTCTTGCCGCATGTACCATGTCATGAAAGTCATTAGCCCAGTGCATCTCAGGCGCGTGTAGTTCCTCTGCACTGCTCGCGCACAATAATCGCTACCGTGACGCACTGGCAGTTCGATTAACACATCCCAGTAGTGCTCGTAAGTAACAGCCTATCACGGTAGCACCCATCTCAACTCCTGGGACTCTGAAGCCTGCATAAACTATTTCCTTGAAGATGATTACCCTTACAGGTCTAGAGCATCCAGGCATCAGGCATCAGGATAAACCAACTTATCGTGGACCATCAACCACGGTGTGGTTCCTGACGAGTTGCTGCCATTTTGACTCGCTAAGTGACCCAGAAGCGGCCTCATCCCTGGGCAGTGGTATGCATTAGGTATTGAAAAAACACTTTCGGATCTTGAGCCCAACAGAGAGCCAGAAGTTGACAAGTAACTCGGCCCTCAGTCCGTATGTGCCGTACCATAACCCTGGAGGCTGGATCTCGAGACCTCTTGCATGTTACTCCTTGATTCTTTCACAACATAACCGTGGCTGTAATGACGCTCCGAAGGTTGATGAGGGATCGTAAAAGTAGTGGCCCTGTCTGCCCCCATGACACGGGCATTGCACAGCGTTTTCTCCCGGATATTTCTAGTGACGCGAGAGTGCATACTGTGTCGTTACTGGCGTCTTGTATGACCGCCACCGTGTACCTGTTTGCACGTTCTTTCCAACATATGTCGCCAATTTTTGGAGTTTAAAAATCTTCAGTGTCAGAGGGTGAAAACCAACGTGCGCTACAAAGTAAGCATTAGCTCTATAATTTACACGCAGAGAACGAACTAGAACCTTACAGAGTCAATCCTAAGCTCTGTACCAAACGTTCCCTCGGACAATGAGAGAACCGAAATGAGTTCCGTCAATGTCATGTGGACGACCTTTCGCCGCCCTAAAGAAGACGGCAAGCGCTGTGAGCTTACTGACGTAGCCAGTAGAACCAATGATATCTTCTGTATCGAAACATTCAAATTCGTTGAGATGATATCAAGGTCTGTCCGAGGCCCGAACTTGGAAGCAGTAAATCAAACCTTCGCGGGAGTTTTTTTCAAGCAAGAGAATGAATATTATTTTTGATCAAATACCACAGATAAGTCGATGGAGAATGGGTAGTCCTGTAGATTGTACGCACCCCATAAATTATGCAGATTGTTGCATGCACCTACTTTCCAGCCTTGGGAGAAGACTTGTACAGCATGATAAAATACCGCAGTTGAAAAGCCCACCCGAATCGTTTCGGATATATTTATGAACTTGAGCGAAAGCAGCTGAGGTCCTTGGACCGAGAGCAAAGAGTTCACCACCTCGTCCCGCTGCGAACTCGGGAACGAGTTAACTCCCTAAAAACAGCAAATCGGTCATATGCCTCTTAGAAATTTGTAGATAACCGCCGTACACGTAAAATGTTCACCAAATGCACACGGGCGTGTTTCATCTGCCATATGTTTTCTTCAACCTGTGACAAAAGGACCCAAAGTCGCCGGAGCACTGGTTAAAGAATCTTGTACCCAACTCTCTAAAGCCGCCGACGACGACGACCGGGGAAGACTCCAATAACACGTTCGTGGGCACACTCATCGAGGGTTAACACTAATGAACAATTAGGAGTTGGGCAAAGAATGAATTAGCCATGAGTCTGCGCTACAATTAGATTCTCCACAGCAAGTGAGATAGCGATAACAAGTTGTCCGACACCTATTGACTAGTAAGACCACCCCTCTCCACTCCGCCGCCTTAGCGGCAATGGTATCCAGGGTCTGTGTGACTTGCGTGGACTATTAGAATTGGAAAGCCCGACCTTACGGATCCTGGCGAGCTTGCGGAACCCAGCAAAGGATGCGAGAAAAGCGACTAAGCCTGATAGTCCCGTCATGGCGTAGAAAGCATACGGATGGCTCTCTAATTGAGTTGTCAACTATCCGATAGGTAAGTACTCTGCAAAGGTCTGGTCCCGAAGAATTAAAAGGCGTACATTCATACCGAAAAAACCTGCAATTAATGCTCCTGTCCCTACGCCGAAAGTAGCTATAGAGACCTGTATAGATCTTCATTAATCTCGAGAGGTTTACGGCGGATAAACGGTACCAAACCTGGAGATCCAGAGCTAGCAAAGCATTACGATTAGAGTCTAGAATAAGCTCTACGATCTCTTGCGTGGATTGCACGTTTGTCTAGGCCAGATAGTGGTGAGGTGCATGAACTCCATGGGAGACCACTACACACCTCAATATTTCCGACTTCACTAACAATTTCTTCAACCTGCTTGGAGAAAGACTCGAGCAGTACCTCAAGTTCCTCGTGGTCGAGTGACTGTCGATCAATGCCGTTCATCTTGTCCGTCAGATACATCGCATTCAAGTCTTCGTCTGACGAGAGAAAATTAGCCGGATTCTCATGGACATTTGTACTCGGATCTCACCTTGTGCGAGTACTTCCTCAAGCGCCTCCCCAACCTAGATTTTTTCTGATCGTCAGCGAGTAAAAGAAGGGTAAATGAGATTGAACAACGTACAAGTTTTGCGCGGCTTTGAAAACTGGCCAATCGCCTAGAATAATGCAAGAGACGTTTGAAGCGGTCGTGATCAATGTCATCTTCCAATTCCGCCAACAATCCACCAACGAGATTACGAACAAACACTACTTCGGCCTCCAGCGCGCTAAGTACCGAGAGAAGAATGGACTCCAGAGCCCTGAGAATGTTGTTGGGAGCGGAACTTGAACGTTAAGGATGAAAATTTACCGAAATTCGTAAGGCAAAGGAGAGCCTTTGATTTTTAGATTGTGCTGCGGCGTGTTAGGTTGAATAGACCGGCTACATAGAAGGTTCGCTTGCCTCGAGATGGTACAGAAAGACAGAATGTAATCGGGAGTCTACGGAGCCATAGGTATCGAAGAGTACGACGGCATCCGCTTTGACAAGGGCTCTAATGTGTAAGATGTTGACCTAGACGGACATCAACGGCTAGAAAATGGGGGGGATAAAGATCCGCAACGCACAAGGATAGCCTCTTTTCTGACAAGAATGGTGGGAACTAGATTGGGAACCCTGGAATCAATCTTTCGCAAATCACGAGGCTTCCAATCGCACGTTAGACCAAAATAAAGAGCGACTCTGATCTGGTCACCGAGAGACTCACGTTCAAACGATGCTCGGTACACAAATCAGATTTCTTGAAATGTCCGGAGATTGTTTTCACGTTGCCTTGAAACGCGATGTGGTCAAACATTGGGAGGAAAGGACATAAGCGGTGCGTAGCGCATTACCTTCTGCATCTAGTATAGTGCCTAAAAGGAGTGATCAATTGGGACCAAGACATTTAAGTCCAAGGAATGCAACGTACAACGTAGCATGAGATCAGTCGGCTGACGACCCTTCATGACTTTTTCTAGAAAATCGACCTTTGCACCCTCCTCCTCTGTTGCGGAAGGCGCCTTTGGGCGAGACGGCCGTGCAGACCACGAGATGCTGCGTCTACCTGGCTTGCAGACAACGGCGGAAATATCCTTTCTCAACGGGAAGGAAGGGAGACGTCCAGCTTTATGAGTACGGGCCGTGCCACTTGCGGTAGAATTGGGGCACCTTCTCCATGTACGAAAACTTGAAGTGTACAAGATGGAAGCGATACCATGTTGAGAAATTGGGAATCTCTTGGTAGCATTAAGAACCGCTCCAGTTACATGGCTCGAGAGAGAGTTTGATATGCCAGTATGCATGCGCAAATGGCCAAAACTGAGCCAGAAATGTCGCCGTCCAGCGCAAGTCCGAAGGTGGAAGGAGAAATTTGGGCCGGCGGCGTGTGTGACGAGTGACGTAACGTTATGGTCATGTGATAGGTCCACGCCGCCCCCGGATTCTGGAGTAATTTTTGCTTCGGGCTGGTTTACCTTTTATCATGAAGTGGCTGTCCTCAGCGTAGAATTCAATCTTCCGGCAGCTTTTCGCCAATCCTTCCAATGCCAGCATGCATCCAAGTGACACCCGAGTCTTGCGAAAGAATTCTTTTGATGATACCGCCTTCGAACTCTGTATGTTATCCTTTCATTTCGGGGTCTCCGCAAGAAGATATGTACATACAACAACGTGCTGGCCATTCTTGATCGGACAGTCCCGTGTTTAGCGAAGATGGCGAGATCATATCTAGTCCTATGCTTATCCAGGATTGCGCCCCCTCACGGTCCCATTCTCATTACATATACCTGCCTACTTAACCTTCTCTTCAACCTTACTCCCCCCAACCCCTCCTGTGTATCATGCGCCGCGCCTGATATCTCTTTCCTATTCTCGTTGCTATGTCTGAGACTCGAAGGCTCTTGGAAGCCGCCAGCGCTCTCTCTCGCCTGCTGCGTGTCAGCGGCGTGCCCCACGCGTTCCATGGAACTGTGTTGACAGCGGTGCTAGCCAATTTTCCCCAATGCGATGTAAGTAGCCTAGTCAGGTGGTCTCAGCTGTCGTGCTTATCGTGACGGGGCGCTTAGGAAATTTTTTGCATCGTCGAGGGTGGCCAAAATCAAACTCACCCGTTCCGGCGCGTGCGCGATGCACTTGCCGGAAGTGAGGATTTCTCAACAACACATTCTCCGTGGACGAATAGGTTTGTTTTCACGGACTCTTTCCTTTCGTGTGCTTGTCATGACAATTAGACTCCACGTATCCTACCGTCGGCTCATTCCGGCCATTGAGGTGCGCGTTTCATTATTTCTACCGCACTTTTTTATTCTGCTCACACGACCACTTAGATTGAGATACTACCTGCCGGAGAGGAGGGTCCTCGACGGTTGGATTCAAATACTGTCGCAAATATTCAAGGGGTGCCGTTTCTGACAATATCCGAGTTCATTAGAGCAAAGCTCAAGGCATGGATGATGTGGGCGTCAGCTTTACACTTACTCGTGGCCTTACTTCTCAATTTGCTTCATTTAGCCGCCGTTCGGACAGAGACGCCCAAGACATATCCTATACCATGTCCCGATACTGGAATCGCGTGGACATCAATCGAATACCCGAGCAGGACATGAATTTGTTCGTCAGTCGTTATAGTTCTGCTGCTCCAGCGTGGTTGGCGGTTAGAAGGAAGTATGGCGTGTGAATAACTTGTTCCGTGGCCGATGTAAACACACAGAGTGAGTCGAGGTTAGCTGTCAAAATGTATCATAATCCAAAGACATGTATCATCCACGCAAAGCTAAAACCATATCAAGCACCTTGCTCCATTCCATTGAACATATACTTTTACTTACCACCGGTATGGCCACAAGTCATGTGTATCGCGCTCCTGTGACCCAAGTTTGGCTATCAATCATTGACAATCTTGCACACCTCGTTGTGGAATCCTGATATCACATCTCTATTTAATGCTCTACTCTCCAGTGTCAGACGGTAACAACGATGCAATATCTACAAGGCCCGTTGACATCATGTTCGCCTAGTATCTTGATGAACTGAAAAAGTTTAAACGACTTCCCATTTGGTGATGACTTCTGGCAGTATTCAGTTAGATCTTTTGACGAGTGGCGATTACTTACTACCAATACACCTAGAATAGAATCGTTATCTAGTCATCTTCAAAAACATAGTCTCATAGGGGGTATTTCGACGCACATCAAGCTTCGTGGCATGACTTGGCGACTAGCAGGTCAGCGGACGCGAAGACTAGGCATCGTGAAAACGTTGGGTCTGGAATATCCAGGCCCTCGGCGACAGATCGACAAGAACTTCAGGTCTGTGAGCGGATTTTGAGCGCAAGACTCACATACATTCCACGCATCGCATTCAAGGGTGGTTCATTGAGCTCCGGTCACGGTGGTCCCATACAACTTCTGAAATTGAGCTGAGCGCTTTAAGCTTTTGAGTGTGGTTCGGATGTCATTAAGGAGCACGTCATACTATTTATCAGATAAAAAAACATGATCTAGAGTGGTCACAAGAGCAAAGACCAAAGTCATATATTGATCATATGAGCACGATTGCCTATCGGATAACCCAAGTTGGAAAGCAAAGCCAGTGCGAACCCATGAACGCCTCGAAACTCCGTAAACGGTGTAGATTGCGCCGAAATATATGTTTTGATAGACATTGGCAGGCCGTTTGACGCAGGAGATGGGAACTTGTCTGCTCCTGAGTCCCGGGTACATAGCAAACAAGTGGGAACACAGGTCGTGTTCGGATATGGGGTTCTCGGTCACAGCGATGCGGAGATACCCAGCGTGGCCCTATAATTGGCCAGTAAAGAAATGCGAGCGAATCTGTAATGGGCTGAGTTGAAGCCATGGACGCAGACTATCCCATTATGCTGAGCCAGGATTTACCCACAAGATGTGCGGTGAATCGGTCAAAACCGTGAACAAGAGTCAATGATTTGAGTACCACAATATCTCAGCAAAGAAGCAAACACTGAGGGTTTCATAACCGACCGAATCAAGAGTACAATCGAGAGGTAGCCTCGAATCTGCAGAAATTCACAAACTTTTTCCATCTTGTGAAAAGGGGTAGAGGAGCAAACGGTAGGCAAGAAGTCCCCCTGAGCTAAGTAGGGCTTCTAGGTACGTACGATGTCGGACTACACAGGCAGTCCTGAGTCGATCTCCATCTAGGTCCGCACGACGTTTTAGCAGGATTACAGGTGTCTGCTTATGATAGGCCCACGAGAGTAAACCAGTCGGCGTCAATACTTCAAATTGAGCGAGATTACGGCGAGATTCAGATTCCCAAGATTGTCGCCCTTCGACATTCAAATTTGAACAGAATCGGGAGAACAACCAGTAGACCCGAATAAACCCGAACGAAAAACGGCGACCGACGTTCCAAGCGTACCTCGAAGTGGCTTTGAACATCAGAAACAGGTGCAACCAGAAGTTTGAGAAGCGTATTCTCATATTTCACTTGGTCCAAGACCAAGTTCACCTGCGCCAAAGTCAAGCACTATCTTACTAGTTCACATTGAGGACTCCTTCGAATCTGCAATACGAGGTCAGTGTGAAATGAAAGAGAAGTAGAACGAAAGTTGAAGTTATCATGGCAGGCTCACGTACTAGTATTTGGAAAACAGCCGTCAAATCAGCATATGTTTTTCTCTTTACCAGGGCCTAGAAAATGGCCTAGAAAACGATCTATAGAGTATTGTATTTAACAAGAGAAAGTACGACTCACGAGAAGTGAATTGCTGCCAGTGCCACGGATGAGTGTGAATGTGTAATGGCGTGGGAACATTGCCCGGAGACTTCCAGTTTAGATCCATTCACAACTCACGCAGGATTAGTGGTCACTCATTTTAAATGTTTAACATTGTCGTATCGGATCGTGTCTGTCAATCCTGCGGTCTATTCCGAGATGTAATGGTACTACACAAGGGTAGCGCGTACCTTATACATATCTCTTCAATCATTCGTTATTTCAATGCATACAGTGCTCAGGACAATTCAAAAGGACCTGACTGAAGTGGTGCTGCACCACACAATAAGGCGTTGAGGAGGATGTAAAAGCCTCGGAAACGTACCAGATACTTGCCTTTTCACACAGAGCTTGCATAGTGAGCTGAGATTATATATCCCTAGGGAGTAAGAAGTCTACGGCAGGATTTGCGGTCGTGAACACGTGTAAATCCAATTACTAGTGGCCTTTTTCTCGTGATTTTCATCTGAATTCACATTTGCATTGAGTATTAAGTTTGGCTTGTGGAGGATAAAGTCATCTTGAGGAAATTCCTGGATATTCTGATTCCTCTTGGGTATGTATATTCAGGAAAGAGGCTTGAGATGTTTGCCTTGTAGACATACTGCAGTAAAGGATTTTCAACGAAAGGAAGCAAAGGCAAACTCACGCTTGGAAATAGCTGAGTTGGTGAGTGATGAAAAACAAGATGCAAGAGGGGTGGAGGAGAAACGGTTGCTTGGCCTTCAGCAGAGCAATTCGGAAAGGGAAAAGAGTGCCTAAAACCTGGAGTGAGACTCTGAATTCTGCTCGAGGTGCAAACCTGTAATATTATTCCAAACTTGAAGTAACGCAAGACCGGACCAATGACTTGAACTTTAACTGCCAATCCTAGCTTCCCCACGATTCAACCATTGGAAGCTGATAGATTGGTTGGACGCTTATTTGACTTACTTAGTCTGACACTACAGATCCAGTGCACACGCGAGCAGCATGCAGTGAATAATACGTTGTGCACAGCAGAAATGATAACGATTAAATGGTACCTCAGTGTGATCCTTGGCCTGTAGTGGGGTAATGTCGGATCAGGGGCAGCAGTGTACGGCGCACTCATGGACAGTTTTAATTTTAAGGCCTTAAGGATTCATCCTTTCACGCGACGTTTCATAAAGATCTGGGAGATATGAGTACATTTCAGGTTCTTCATTACCATCAACGATACTTCGGACTTCACCTTAGTGTGCCTTTCTTCGAACCGCCCCAATTCTATATCTGAAATTCACTTAAAGCTCTGGCTCCTTTGGCTTTCGCGGCATCGTGGCCCAGCACTCACCTATCGGAGTTCCTTACGTACCGCGTTTCTCGTGTACGCTCAGCGCCAGTAATCATCGCTACGCCCCGAAAGCCTCGACTTTTGGATTTTAAGCCAGCGAACATCACGTTCCTTCAGCGAGTCCAGGCTCGGAACCGTCCGTGAGTAATGCGCTGCACAGGATTCTCAGGAGATAGAAGATCTTGGGGTACGCTGTCGGTCTCTTGTCAATAACAATATCTTGCGCGTGCAAGTCGACAGCATATGAGTACAGGTGATCAGAATTGCTAATACAAAAAAGAGGAAACCAAACTAAAATCCCAATTAAGAACCTAAAAAGCCGCTTTCTCTACTCCGCTCCAACCACCGTTGCCGCAATATTTGTCTAGTTTGTATCTGTGGAAGTGCTGCCTGAATTGAGTCCTTGTTTCTGATCGTACATAAGTAGTCCTCCGTATCGGATACAAAGAACATCCGGTATGTCCGCACGCAAACCTTGATTTCGAGGCCATCTGAGCCAACAACGTCCAATGTGTCAGGAATAGGGTGCGGAAGATTCCTAAGGGAAATTTATTGATAGGACTAAGAGAAGCGTTGCGTGACTCTTACTTGCGAAGGAAAGGTCTCCTGATTTTTTGTGATGACACTCCTTGTGTCGTTTCGCTCTAAATGTTACTATCAGAGACCGTTGATGCCTAGGAGAAAGAATGACTTACAGAGACATATGAGTCGATGTATGCCTGCCATCGGCCCGTCAGCACCTCCGAATCATCAAAGCTAGAGTCATCTTTGCCAATCAGCTGGATAGTCATGGTCTTAGAGTCAGGAAGCTATGTAATTGGGTCAGCAAACGACAAACAGAACTCGAAGAAAGCTAAACAAACCCAGTCGATACGAAAGAGATTCTCATCGGGACCAAGGACCTTCTCAGCGCTTCGACGACTGTTGATCTGGTCTTGTGTAGTCGGAGACATCAGTGCGCGGTCACGCTTCAGTACTTCGAGGAGTTCCTGGCTCTTAGCATCAGTGAAGACAGCTTGAACCTAAAGATTTACGAGGGTCAATCGTTAATATCCTGGCTGCCAATCAAGCCAATCAAGCCCAACCTGTTTGATGATTACACCGATCAGCTTGTCAACCGTGAAGATTTTATAGGCATCCTAATGGGCAAAAACGTCAGAAGAGCGCCCATTACCACAGAACATCATCGAACCTTGATTCCAAACATAAATCGGACTTGATCCTCGAATATCGCCTGTTCTAGCTCGTTATCGAATAACCGTTCGCAAGACTCCAGCAGCAGGTCGTAGAAATGTCCACTTGTAGCTTTACGGTCATCAAAGTTGAGTCCCGTCGGAGGAGGGAGTCCTAATGAGCTCGCGACCGGGGTCTCACTATGTGAGTCAGATTCAGCAGATTGCTTTGCTGCTATCGATTTGAAAAGCGCGAGGCGGGAATATAGAACCTGGTAATCATGAATTAGATGGGTCGATACTAAAAAGGTTATCAGAGAAAATCATACCTCAAGTAGACGCAGAAGAGTATAGAATACAGTGCTGGTAAAGAAAATGCACTTCTTCGGCGTCTTCCGAGTCCCAGAAGCTTCGCCCCGGGGCTCATCATCAACTGGGGGAGCTGGCGAGGCGAAACGTGAAATTGACGGCGAAGCTGCTTCCTGAGCCCTCGTTTTTCTATTCGTAGACTTGGCTTGTTCGCTCTTCAAAAGTTTCTTTCGTAGATCTCCTCCCGATATACCGGAAGCACCCTTGCGACTCCGGCCACCTGTCCGAGAGCTACCACTTCCCACACTGGCGACTTCCAGGTCATCCGCGACACTACCGCCATCATCGCTCAAATCTGTGTCGGCAGC
Source organism: Omphalotus olearius VT 653.13 (assembly GCA_000296255.1). Taxonomy (NCBI): domain Eukaryota; kingdom Fungi; phylum Basidiomycota; class Agaricomycetes; order Agaricales; family Omphalotaceae; genus Omphalotus; species Omphalotus olearius. Next base: position 185,036 of record JH814838.1, read on the forward strand.
CTCTTGAGCAACTAAGAAAGCCGAGTTGAAGGCAACAGGGTCTAGCGCAAAGAACAGCGGAACGAACGACCGAAGGAAACCCTCGATCCTTCTCCTTTCAGCAAAATGGATCTGCCCTTGCGTTCGATCGAGGAAGGAAAAGGTCAATTTAAGCGCATCTTGGAGGACTTGCGCGTCGTCAACAACATATTCCAGCTGGTGCCTTGGTCGAGTCCTTGCGAAAAGCGGGTCAATAAGCGATGCACGCTTGGCCATTTGTTCCTCCCTTGCTGCTTCGATCTGGTTCACGAAGGACTTGGTCGTGAGCGCCTTCTTGTCAGTCGTCTTGAATGATATACTCTGATGGTCGAGACTCTTCGCGTAGTTCCGCGCGTCAACCTCCCGCCACACCTTGTTCCACTCTCTTTGTGCCCGTTTCCACTCTTCCTCTTTTTGCTTGAGACGTCCTAGCACCACCGGAATGGCAAGAGCGGGGGTATCCTGCATCGACTGTATAACCTCCAGCCCAGCTTCGCGCCCATATATTTTCTTGATGACTCGTTGATGTATAGCCTTAGCAGAACCGCCTAAATTCGGCTTCAGCTTGAAGCCAACGCGCTCATCCTGGCTCAGCTGCGCAATCTTGTTATTGATTGGCTCGAGAATGGCTATTGTTCTTACAATGGCCTCTATGTGGAAGTCATACTCGTGACGCTCCTCTTCGCTGCGATGAAGAGCTTCCTCGTAGATGTTCTTCTTATTCACGCTGAAACCAGTATCCTCGCTACCCCATGTAGGATGAGAAACCCACTCGTCGTTGAGAACGGAACGGCACATGTTGTCGCGGCCTGAGCAGGTCACGTTGATTTCCTAGTCACAAACGAATTGAGAAAACACTGGCATAAAAGAAACAGTACGAAACTCACATTGGCAGGCAATCGTCTGTAGCTTCCGTATTGAACTCTCTGATCTACTCGACCTGGCAAAGGTCTCTCCCGAACACCACCAACGACTGTTGGTCTCGTCCAACCAGCTTGCTGTTGTTGAGTCTCAAATGCCCAGCTTTCTCTCTCCTTCTTGTCATCCCAACCAAGTATCTCCTTGAACTGTCGCATGAGCTCTCCATCGCCGACCAAAAAGTTTCTGCTTTCCTTCACAAGCCGTGCTGCGTCGATAAAGCCTTGTGTAAACAGGTTCACGACCTTCAAAAATTCATTGTATGTTTCGCGGCTGTCAAGCGCACGTTTCACGCGATCGAAGAAATGGGTCTCGTCAATGGCGATGGGCGGCCGCGAGAAAGAAACTATTGGTGGGGGAGCGTGTCGACGATCTGCGGGTATGACGGTATGACGGTGGCTAGATGATGTACTAGCTTCTGCCTTGAGCTTCTTAACCTGAAACTATGTTCAAAACGACATTGCTAGAATTTGTTATGCATCTTACTCTGGAGCTCGAAGATTTGACAGAGATTAATTCTCTTTCCCTCTCTTTTTCTCTTTCTGGCGCTTTTCGTTTCCTTTTCTGCGGGAGCAAGGAGTCTCGAGAATTGCTTGTTACGAGATCGTGTTTACGTTTGCCTTTCGTTTCGCCGGAGGGCGTTCCAACTCGATGGTGTCGACTTTCTTCCGCGGCAGTGGCTGTATCATCCAACAGCGACTGACTTCTCTCTGGCATAAAGATCCTGAAGTCTGACCGTAAATCCGGCGCATCCTTAAATAGCCTGGCTATCTGCTTCGAGACTTCTTCCTGGAGTAAAAGGAATAAAGCGACCGAATCTTGAAAGAAAACGTGGTATATACCTCATCGATAGTATCAGGGGCATGATGATATCGTGATAAGATATCTAGAAATTGCCTGTAGGTGTCTGGATCGCAACGTTGTTTGATCTTCTGGACATATGCCACGGCAGGTTCTATAGCCTGAGGCTGGCTGTGTTGCAGCTGCAGCATGGAAGTTGGGTCTGGTGTTCCTCTATGACTTGACGGGTGTAAACCACGTTCCAAATGCCTTACTAAATACCTAGTTATTACAACAAAGGAAGAGTGACACTGCCTGCAGATTTACCAGGAGGTTCCACAGCCTCATCCGACCACATGAAAGAGCCCTTTCGAATATTGCCGGTGGTTTCCATTGTCGTACCTCTCGGGGTAGTGACAGTTATGTGATTAGCATCGACCGAACATTCGATACGATAGCCTGCAGGCAGAAATGTGTTGAATCCTTGAATCAAGGAAGGATGCCCCTGAAACAGAGCAGAAACACGTTTAATGACACCGGGGGTATCGATTCTACGAAAGAAACCAAGGTAGTCGTATCCGCCAGCAAAGGGAACCCAAAACACTCACTGCTGACTTTTGAACTCCTTCATGATATCCAGAAAATGATTATAGACGTCAGGCTGATCATGAAACTTGTTCTTGACTGCATCCAGATAGCTCAGAGCATCTGTAACGTTCAATGGCCTTTCCGAAGGACCATTACCTTCTGGCGAAGGTTCGTCCAGAGGCATTGGCTGAGGAGTATCAGAAAGCTGAGGCCGTTCAACTTCCATTGGAGTTGGCCGGCGAGATATAGCAGCAGACTCCGGATGAAGTGACTCTTCCGTAGGTCCGACAAGCATCGGTGAAACCGGTCGATCTCCAACTTCTTCCTTCTTCTCCGTAGTACCACTAGTAAGTACTGCATTTGAGGCTAAATCCGCCTTCTCATGCTCCTCCTTTCCAATCCTTTCAACCTCCTTCGTTGCCAAAATCGTTTGGTTCGTGGGCTCAGCGCTTCCCTCAGCGGCCATAGACTGCACTGCTGTGGGCGCCTGAATAACCTCAGTTTTCTGCTGAACAGCAGCAGGAAGAGGCTGCTCGGAAGCTGCAGAATCCTTTTTATCCGATTCAATTGGCGTTTGCTTCATTTCTGCATCATCGTCGGCCATGGCAGGGGAGAAAGCGTCAGTGAACGTCGATACAGGTGAGCAAAAAGTGGAAGGAGGTCTGTGCGCATTCTGATTCCACGTGTAGAGAGGTTACGTAATTCATTGATCGAGCAACGGAGCACACCGGCCCGGCACCACATGTCCACCAGCGCCCGCCTCGACTAAGCCTTTATTGTATGATGTATTCGTCCTGTTTTCGCACTCGACAATAGGAACTGGTTCTCGTTCTCGACGGAAACAATGCTGAGGAGTTAGGATGCCCACCCAGCCCATGATGATGAACGCAGGTCGGCTGCACACAACACACAAGGATACTCAGATTGTCGCATTTCAACGTAGCGTCATTCCGATATCGTTCTACTAACTCCAATCAACATACATGTAAGTGTCTACGAAAACAAAACTATGATACTCGAGGGTTACTAGATTAACCTTTAGTAGCAGTCCTTGTGAGGGGCAGGGGTGATAATAACTTATGAAAGTAACAATCGTTGTAACATCGTCCCGAACATGAATGCAAAGAAAAATATGCAATATCTATCCGTCGGTAATGGAAAAGTGAAACTGCAATAGTGCGATATTGAGAGCAAGGGTATTTCAAGAAAGGGTAAGGAAGCAGATGGGCCAAGTTATATTCGCTCGTACATGCAGATGTACGCTTTCGATTTCAGGACTTCTTCCAGTGTCGTTAATTGGACGACAGTGTCGCTGATGTAGGCCCATTGCCTGGGGCTTCGAGGAACGGATGTAGAGGTATCATTTGATGTTGAGGAGACAATCCCTTTATCGGGAACTGTTCCCCGTTCTGTAGAATCAGGAAGAGCGGTATATGCAATATAATGACCGCCGAGCTGCAACAGCGAGTGCACGTTAGTCATCGAGCAATTGAGTACATGCAGAGAAGGTGAACCTTACCATATTACCAATATGGACCACCACTGCATACAGCCGGTACATACATGGCTCCTTGTTCTTGGCTTTCTTTTTCTCCTTTGCACCAGCTGAGGAATCCTGTTCCTTGCCTTTGCCTTTGCTTTTGCCTTTGGAATCCAGCCCAAAATCTTCCTTCCTAGGAGCAAGGAACGGCGTTAGGTCCAGATATTCCGGAAATGCCACGTATTCATCCAGCTTCTTGAACCCGCTGGAAAAAGACATCATCATCGACGCCCTTGAGAGCTGCTGAAATCGCTTGAGGTGAATGACGAGGATAGGAGGCGGTGTGGAGATGAGGTAGCGTTTGTATGCCGGCCGCATAATCACAGGTTTAGGTCCCTTCGATTTTGACCTCTCGGGCTTGATTTTGGACGACGGGGAAGAGGAGGTTATAGCGCTGGTGCTAGCTTGCGATGAGGAGGAAGGGGGTTCAGAAAACGAGTTCTTCATCGGAGTCTCCGGGGCATCCGACCCTGCCTGGACTGAAGATGTCTGGCTTCGAGTAGACTCTTCACTGTGCTTTGCATGATCTACCGAAGTCCATGTAGACGATTCTGTCGAACGCATAGATGCTGAGATGGAAGCCACCGTGCTCACAGAGGTCGTATCACTATCAGTACTGTAATCTTCTGTCCCACTTGCACTTGATGCGCTGTCCTCTATGTCGATCCTATGATGCCGCGTGCTACTTGGTATTGAGAGCAAGGAAAGTTTGGACTCCATGGCTGCAGAGTCGGTTTGAATAGGTATGTGTCTTTCGGAGGATGGTGGTGGTGGCGACGGGAAGCTGCCGTTCGGCCTTGCAGTGAGAAGAGAGGGGCTTTCAGGGGTGAGTGTGTCAATATCCGTTGTTGATATGGAAGGTATATGAGTAGAAGTGCTCGAAAGAGGAGAGACATCTGGGTTGGAGGGACTTGCAATGCTCGTGTTGATGTTAGTAGCAGGTGAGGAAGCGACGGAAAAGGAGCTAGTGTCTCGATGGTTGTACATCGTGATGTCAGGCGACGATATAGAGGAAGGCATATCGTGAAGAGGAGATGACGGAGCAGAGGAAGTTTGCCGAAGATGTTTTTCACCATTAACTCCTTGATCGATCGTCAACGACAAGGATCTTGCACGTCCAATTATCGAAATATCATCTTCATCCTCGCCTTCACTCATATCCTCATCTCTCCCCTCGTCCTCGTGTTCATGATCCTCATCACTATCCGCATCGTCCATCTCGTCCATCTCCTCCTCATCATCCTGTGCAGCTTTCACTCCTCCTCCACCTCCACCTCCTCTACCTCCTTCCTTCCTCCGCCTCCTCTCCTCCTTCCTCTCCTCCTTCATCTCATAATATCCATTCGCAATCTTCCAACACCTGTGACACCCAACCATATTCTCTCCATCCAACACCTCCACGGCTGTGAACATTTTCAAACACTCTTCCACCCCCGCCAGCTGCCACGGAAACTGCCACTGGGGTAACCTACCCAGCATGGCCAACAACCCATTTCCTGGACTATTTGGTGAGCTTGATATCGACGGGGAATGTGAAAACGCTGGAGACGAAGCTGACGATAATGTCGCGGCACTACGTAGCAATCCCTGATTGGCAGACGCGGGCGACACGGTGGAAGAAGACGCCTGAGCACCATTATCTCCTGAGGAATGGCTCGACCGCCCATGATGCGAATGAAGATGATTATTGAAAATCCCAAGCCCCAAACCATTCGTTGGTGCAGATGTCACATCAGCTAAGATCGCCCTCAGGTATGCCTCCTCTGCCTTCGAGGCCTTCGGTGGCTTGGACGACTTTCTTTGAATCCCAGGAAAGAACGGTTGAGAGGACGCAGCACCGGACGTCAGCAGGACTGCAGAAGACGGTGATGGAGATAGAGAATGCGTCCTTGACCTTAACTTCTTGGGTCCCTTCTCGCCTGGCGCATTCTTATCCAGATCTTTATCTTCGTGACCCGTCGCAGAAGGAGGCGTCGACCGCGGTCTTTCAGGACTGATCGATGGACGTGAGAGGCGAATTTCAGGGGGGACTGACTCGATCGTCGAACTAGGTTCGAGTCGTCGTCCGGTGTGGCTCAAGTCGACACTGGCACGATACCTCGAGCGCGAGGTCCTCTTTTCTTTCTCTTTCTCTTTCTCCTTCCCACTAAGCGCGCCTACAGTCAAGCTGATCCGTCTCCCAATCTTGGCCCACGAGTCTTTCTCCTTCGTTTGATCTTTGGCGCTGTCGTTCGCCTTCTCCGATCTATCAATCTTAGGTTCCTCGTCGAATCCAATGCGCTTTTCGAAGATCGTGGGCGCTATGCCGGGTCCAGACGAGGAACGCTTACTGGTTGACGATATTGGTGATGAGCCTGGGATTGCGTCCGACGCGTTAACAACAACTCCATCTTCATCTTCCACTTCGCTCCCTGCATTCCCTGCATGACCATTCTCACCAGTCAGGTTCAACCCCAACGCCCCATCTAATGATCTCCTCCTATCCTCATTTAGCATCAGCGGTGGCTCTTCATGATTCGCAAATCCGCTGGGGCTGGGAGGCACAGAAGATGCCCGAACGCCACTCCCTCCATTCCCCGGAAGTGATTCAATCTTGAGCGCGTTCGTGTGATTCGACGAAGTTGAATTTCGCGGCTCCGCTGCCACTGGTAATGGAGCTGAAATCGGGACCTCCGATAGACTTGTGCGCGGCGAAATGTTGGAATGCTTGCTGGTTTTCCTCCTCCGGCTCCCGCGTATCCTCATTTTTTTCGCAAAATTCTTCAGTCTATGCTTCTTCCTCTCCTTCGCATAATCGTCTGCCTTGATGCTAAGGCTTAGATCGTTGAAATCCTCAAAAGTCTGCGAGATGTGTTTGCATTTCTGGCATACAAGAATGCTAGTCAGCTCTCCGCCGAAAAGCATGTCAGAAAGGGACATGAGCTTCGTTGACTCGTTTTCTGGTGGCTCTTCTGAGTGAAAATTAGCGATGTCAGCAGGAGTTATGGTTGAACGCCGCTGAGGTTTGCGAATTGGAGGTTGACGCTTCTTGATGACCTGGATATAGAGTCAGATCAAAAACATGAGATACATGACACGATATGCGCTCACGTCAAATTCTTCCATGCGCATTGCATCCAGCAGAATGCGCAGGAATTCGTGTGCATCCTGTTGCGCAAAATCGAGGTATTGATCATATTTACGACCAAGAGTAGTCAATAGCAGCCTGCACAGTTGTTCAGTTCTTGCACGCGCCTGCCCAGAGCTAAATACTTACTTGGGACTCAAACTTTCTCTCTTCCGATTCCTTTGTATCTCCCAAGCTTTATACATCACGTTTACGAACGCATCTCCAACGGGCATGCTATTGTCC